>JAJJMB010014260.1:1763255-1788943 GCA_023531105.1 Papaver atlanticum
ACAAGTTTTTAGTTATTGGGAACCGATCCTATGAACATGTGCAACAAATACAAGTTAGATACCATATATATGTGGGAACCGATCCTAGTACCTAGTCAACCGAGTTTTGGTAACTAGCATGACTATTTATGGTACCCACATAGAGGTAGAACCGAAACTTGTTTTGGTAGAACCGTGAAACCCATGATTGGTGATTTGATAGGATAATCAATCACATAGTTCTTGGAAGTCAGATGAACCAATTCTAAACTTGTTTGGAAGTGTGGCAAATCGGTACCAAGATGGTAAATATGAAAAAGGATTTACCAAGTAAAGATGTCGACATACTTTGAACATGTGCAGTAACTCTTATCTTTTATTTTTCAAAGATATTCCTTAATAGCTAAAGGAGAATCCCGGATCGAAATAAATTGAGAATCTTTTAATTAAGGGTTTTAGTTTTATATGCTTTTAATTTCCAGCAATTAAAATGCATATCTTTAGAAAATAAAAATTGGTAATGTGCATTTACTAATTGGATATTTTCTACTAAGATTTCAGTCAATATTTGGACAAAGCATTTCCAGGAAATATGGAACCGAATTTGGTAATATATTGCATATCTTGAGAATATTTTCGGTTTTGGAAATTCCTTTGTGTCCAAACTTCCTTGGTCTATAAATATTGCAGTTTGCATTTCAAGAAAACTAATCCTCAGAGCCAGCAAAACTACCTAGTTGTGTTGTTACTGGTGGAGCCGCCTATTCGGAGAGGAAAGTAACCTAATTAGGCGAAATCTCTTACGGCCGCTCAGTTTAAAGACTTTTTTGGGATTGAGAAGCTTTATTAGTACCGTTGGTGGGAATCTAGATAATTGCAGTTTATTATTAGTTTTCGATTGATTTGATTGACTAACGGTTGTTGAACTTTGATTGCACCTAGTTTGTTTATACTTGAGAATCTTCTCTTCTGATATAAGATTCACTAAAACTAGATCGAAGTTTCGACGTGGATCTTTAGATTTTTTGTAGATCTAAAGACTTCTTGTGATAATCTATTGTAAACAGACTCCGTTCTGTGTGTGTTTGATTACAAGAGATTCAAGTTGATTGTGTGCAGGTGTTTATTGAAGATCTAAGAAGATTTGAAGACGAAGAAGATTTCTTATTTGGGTTCATAATATTTAGAGTGCACAATACTTGTTTCGGCTGGAAAAGGATCCAACTATAATCGGTTTATCTTTGTGATAGATTGGATTGATTAGTTGAGTAGATCGGCATCAATACAATTCTTTGTGATTCAAAGTATTGATTGCAAAATCTTGACAATTACTTTGGTAGTTGTTATTAGATAGATCTAAGGACCTGAAAAAAGGAGTTTATTGGGATAAACGGAAGAGCCTTTTGTCAAACTCATATCACTTGATTGAAAAGAGTTGTTACCAAACAGATTTGTTGTTCCTTCACCAAAGGAATTGTTCCAAGTGCGTGACTTACTGCAAGTTGGAGGCGCAGGGATACAGACGGAACTAGGTGAACTATAGGTTTAGTTGCTTGGTATCAACTATACGAAGTTGGTTTAGATTTTGTATAGCGGCTTAATCCTGAGAGTATTAAATTCTTGACAAGGTCCCGGGGATTTTCTGCATTTGCGGTTTCCTCGTTAACAAAATCTTGCTGTGTCTTTTACTTTTCTATTTCCGAAATTATAATTGTTTTATTATAATTAGAAGTAAAATACACAAACGTTAATTCCTATTTACTTGATAGCAATCCTATTGTGTTTGGTTAAGTCCGAACCTTTTATCAAGTAAACATACTTCGTTGTTGTATTGTCTCGATCTTGTATCCATAGTCAATCACACAAGTTATCTTGTTGTCTTATTATCTCGATCTTGTATCTATAGACGATCACACGAAGTGTGAACCGATTAGTGGTATTTTGTCGACTCAGTCCATAGAAAATCACTTTCGAAAAAAGGACTTATAGGTGGATTTTTTTTAGATTGAGGTATATTTGGGTACCCTCATCTTTTCAAAAATGATTTATAGAAATCTTTATCATTTTGGAGAGATTAAAAGTATGATTGTTGGGTTCAAATTTTTTGGTTGAGATGAGTGACCATAGTGACAAGAGAGATGTCTTTGAGTCTTCACGTTAGCAACAAATATGTCTTTTATGTTGAATCTTCTCCAGATGTAACTTTGGATTCACCATGGCTGCACCTGAAAAACATCCTGCCGGCATTGATATAACTATGAATACCATGCCAGTTTAGGTTCAGGGTTCATAGTTATATCAATGCCGGCGCACCATATTTTCACGTACCAGGGAATATTCAACCAACACAGTGTGCCGGTGTTGTTGTCGGTCGTCCATCCATGCCGGAATTTGTTGGAAATTTTCATAAATGTTTGCCGCTATCCGGGGGGCGTATCCCCTCCCGGCTGTGTTCGACCTGCCGGCATTTAGTTACGACATGCCGGTACTGCCGGCACAGTCAGTTAATTCTCGAGCATGCCGGTACTGCTAACGGCATAGTATGTTGCTTAAATTTCTTTGCCGGCACATGATGTAAAGTATCCAGAAAATTGAATTTTTTTTCACTTGACTATCGGCATTGATAAATTTCTATCGAGCATGCCGGCATTTAGTTACGGCATTGAATGTTAGTTACCAAGCATGTCGGCACCATTTTTCGGCATGGTCTTCATCACTTCCGGCGATGTAAAAAAAAATCCGACATGGTCTTCATCACTACCGGCATGGTCTTCATCACTTCCCGTATGGTCTTCATCACTACCGGCATGATCCTCATCACTTCCGAATGTAAAAAAAAAAATCGTTTTCAAAGTGGGGAATATTTAGGTTTTAAAGCCCTAACCCTAACGAGAATGCGGAAGTGAAGATGGAAATGGGGGATATGTTTTGTTTTTTGATTTTAATTTTTTTATTTTGATGAAAGGGTATTTTAGTATTTTCCCCCCAAAAAACACCCCTTAGCAAACACTATTGGTTGGGGAAAATAATTTATATCCCCCAATTAATACAAGTATCCCCCAATCGCGCGTTTGGTGCGATCCAACCTATAAGACATGAGTCAAAGTAGATTTACGCGAGAGCGAAAACTAAAGAAAGACTCAGTTAACGTATCGCAAGAGGTTATTGAACCACCCTCAGAATATGTTTGTAAGCAATTGCTTACTTACAAAAAGGTAATTGAGAAAAATCGGGATTATTTTAAAACAATTACTATTGAATGTGAAAGGATGCATCAAAATCACAAAAAGTTTAGGGAAGATACTTCTCAACAAATATAGTGTCTTGAAGAAAAAACAAACGCTAGTCTCTCTCAAGCAGAATTGTTAAAAAGGGAGTGTGATGCTGCTCTTGAAAAAATACTCTTGTTGGAAGAGAAACTTACTGAATCTGATGCAAGGATTAACACTCAACAAAAGAGTTTTGAAGAAAAGGAAGGTGAATATCTCTCACGAGAAAAACGCCTTGAGGCTGGTCTAGCTGGTGCTCTTGATAAAATAAAGACGTTGGAATTTGTACTTGAAAAGGTTCAATGATAGCATAAACAATTTAACCTCAATGTTAGAAGCAAGTGAAAATCATCGTGATACACGAGGATTGGGCTATAAGGGAATAGATGCTTCAAATATTAGCAAAGAGGTAAAATTCGTTAAAGCTACAAATTCTTCTAAACCAGAGACTTCCACCGATGTAAAAGATGCTCGTATTTCTTGTAAAGAAGTAAAACCAGTCAAGCCTAAGAATCGTGTTCAACCAGCAGCAATCAAAGAGAGCACTTCTGATAATGTCAAGAAACCAACAATATTGAACAAAGATAATAAGAAGAAGAAGAAGGAGAAGAAGAAGAAGAAGAAGAAGAAGAAGAAGAAGAAGAAGAAGAAGAAAAATCGTCGACCTCCAATGCAAGAGGATCCACAAAAAGGTAACATTAAAACTCAGACTTCGTATGTTACTAAGCATTGTTGTTATTGTGGTAATAAAGGGCATGTGGAATAGGGATGAAATATTCGTAAGATAAAAGATACATTTTCATTCGTATCAAACGAATTGGCTAAGATTGCTCCCCAAAGGAACTCGGATCGATATTGTCCAAAGTTTAGGCAAAAGAATTATTACAATGATAGTTCAAATTTTGCCTATCGCTCGACAAGGCCATCTCATAAAAGACCCGAATATAGAAAGAGAGATGACTTTGTAAATGCTAAGACAAGATCTGATGTTCCAAATTGGAGAAAAGTTGTTTCGCAAAATATCCAAAAGGACAATGGTTCTAATGGTATGAAGGAGAAAGCTGCTCCTGCGAAACCCTCCTCTAAATGGGTCCCAAAATCCTCCATAGCCAAAAAGGGACCAAAAGTTAGTCACAAGAATGACTCTCAACTGTTAATTGTTGGCAACAATAATTACAAGAGTTTTCTTGAAAGACTAAAGAAAGACATCATGTCTAAAATCTCTTGTACTGGTGAATGTTGTGATAATGACACTCTTCATCACAAGTCAAAGAAGAAAAACAAGAGATGGAACAAGAGAAAACAAACCAAGCAAGAGGTCAAGAATGATGATTCTGTCTTAGTCACTCGTGACGAACACGACAAGGATCAACTCAACACAACCTAGTTGTGTTGGAATGTGCATGCTCACCTTTGTGCTCAATCTTATGAAGGGTGAGGAAGCACATGAAACTTAGCACATGATCTCTCGGTTATTATATAACTAATTAACATCTTTAGGGAGATTGCTTTTCTTCTATACTCATACTTTCTCTATCTATATTTGAGGTTTTGATAGAAACGGTAATTTTGAGTTTATTCTGTTGATATCTACTGATCATATATGTGTAGCTCTTGTTTTTACGGTTAAAACGAGCCAAAAATCACTGAATTCGGACATCGTATGCAAAAGTTATGTAAAAAACAGTTTAGTGTTGTGATCCGTCACAAGTAACTGTTGGTAACCGATACTAGTGATAGGTGCAATGTTGGTAACCGATCCTTGTGATAGGTGCATACGAAGGAGTGTAAAACTGTTTTGCCCATAACTTCTTCGTCCGAACTCGGAATGACCTCATTCTTTTTGCGTTGGTTTCGCAATTCAATTCCCTACAAGATAGAGGTAATTACAATACTTGATTCTTTGTTGAATTTCTATGGTGTATTACATTTGAGTTTATGGGATGTTTGATTTTGGTTTTCATAACCTTAATATTCAATCTCATATGGTGTGAACCCTTATGGTTTGGGTGACTTTTTGATTTAGTGGGATTAAGTTCTAGCCCATGTTGGTATGATTTATCAAAGAATCATGAGGGGTTCTGATTGAAACAATATGTGAAAAATTCACAATATGTTGAATCCTTTTTGGTTTAGCATAAAAGCATATGTGTTTCGGGGTTTCAAATTTTGCATTGCAATAGTTAAAACTGATTTTCAACCTTTCTCTGGTAAAGGTTTGTGTTTGTTGTTGTTCTTTTGTCCTGCAAGTGGATGACAACATAGTGGTATTTTGGTATCAATTCTCCCCGGAAAGATGCAAAGGAAAAGGAGAAGAGGATGCGGAACTTGAGGTAACGAATTTGTTAGTTAATCGTTTTCCTGTTTAAGAAAAGCCTGATTTTTATTGCATATATTTATTGCTTTTGCTTAACAAAATTTTGGTACAATTGATGTTTATTCCATTATTTGTGTATGGATGTGTGTGTGATTCAATTGTTTCTGGTTAAGAAAAACTATTGTTATCTTGCTTTATTGTTTCGTATCAATTGTTTAGGCTTACAAAATTTCGGTGCAATTGCGGTACTTTAATGTCTATGTTGTTTTAATTGCTTCCGGTTGAGGTAAATAATTATGAAAGTTGATTTATTTGGTTTGTATGAATTGTTTATGGCTTAACAAAAGAAAAGGTTTTAGGGATGAATTGTTTAGTCCAATTCGATTCCAGATAAGAGAAACTAAGTTAATTCTGATCTTAGTTAGACTTATCAAAGTGGAGGTTTCGGTTATTCAAGGCTAATCGAATGCCTTAACAAGAAATGCTAGTTAACTAACCTAGTACTTGTCTTGTTTAAAAGTGAAAGGTATAAGTTATTATTTGAATAATTAGAACCTGATGAGAAAAATAGAGTTAATTCTGAACTTTATTTTGGTCTTATCAAACAAGCGATTGTATTTGTGCAATCGGTTTAGCAAAGGAACTAAGGTGCTTAGTTGATTTTTGGTTTGCTAAACTATTAGGGAAGATTGCTTCGGGCAATTGTTTCCTGGGTAACATATCAAAACAAAATTACTTGTAGTTTTGGTTTTGATATTGGTTATCAAAAATGGTGTGTGGAACCCTCGTGCTTAACTCTTATAGGTTGCAAGTCTCTTTGTAAGATTTTTAAAATCCTTTCGGTTTGTCTTTTATTTGCTCGTACCTTTGTCATTTTGTGACAAAAAGGGGGAGAAATATATGGAGTAAACAAGTGATACTTATATTGATTTTTATTGATTTGGTATCACGAAGGAAAGGACAATGGTGCTTAAACGTTATCTAACGAAAGAGTAAAGCATAGACTAAGGGGGAGTAACATATCATATGATGATGGAAATAACAAAGACGTGCGGATTGAAAATCTACCTATCTTACCTTTAGGGGGAGTATTAGCTTTGTTATCATAATGTCAACAATGGCATTTATAGATTGAATGTATACAGGTTATTGTGCTGTTGAATTTGGGAATCAAGCGTATGTGTAATGAATTATTGTAATTTGTTTATCCATATGATGTAAGAGTTTTGTCACTAAAATTGACAAAGAGGGAGATTGTTAGAGCATAGCTCGGTTGAACCCACCAAGCGTTGGTATGTCAAGTTTGGTTGTCATATTTTAGTGAATCAAAACTCATTTAAAGAGTCGCTTGATTATTTACTAGAGTTAACTTTGTATAGGTTAGCTTGAAAGTATTAGGATATGAGACATTACAAGTATTACTTGAAGACTTGAAGAATGTAAAGAAGCAAAGAGCTACAACGACGACATCATCCTTCAACTTGAGGTTAGTAATATTTGACTTGAGCTTATCTTTTGAACTTCGTATATAAGATATCGACATAATCGTATGAATGCTATTGTGATTATGTATGGGTATGGGTGAAATTTCGTCCTAGGAAACAATGTTTTACATTCGTTTAAAGGAAGTAAATTCATGAACTTGTTTTATGAATCGAAAGGGAAATCGCTAGGCTTATTGGTATTATTATTCAATGCAAATCTTTTGAATTACCAATATGTGTGTTTAGTATAACCGCTCATAACTTTTTTATGTATCTTGGTAAAACTATTCACAAGGCCTGACTTTTGTATTGGTATGACTTTTATTAGTGAAACCGATCTTAAATAATCACCTGAGATGGTATGATCGATTTGTTGTAATTGGTATGACCAACTCTAGACATTGGGGAACCGATCCTAGTAAGAGGTGCAACCGATCACAAAATAGGAATCAATCCTTGTAAGAGGTGAACCAAGTTTTTAGTTATTGGGAACCGATCCTATGAACATGTGCAACACGTTTTTAGTTATTGGGAACCGATCCTATGAACATGTGCAACAAATACATGTTAGATACCATATATATGTGGGAACCGATCCTAGTACCTAATCAACCGAGTTTTGGTAACTAGCATGACTAATTCTAGTACCCACATGGAGGTAGAACCGAAACTTGTTTTGGTAGAACCGTGAAACCCATGATTGGTGATTTGATAGGATAATCAATCACATAGTTCTTGGAAATCAGATGAACCAATTCTAAACTTGTTTGGAAGTGTGGCAAATTGGTTCCAAGATGGTAAATATGAAAAAGGATTTACCAAGTAAAGATGTCGACATACTTTGAACATGTGCAGTAACTCTTATCTTTTATTGTTCAAAGATATTCCTTAATAGCTAAAGGAGAATCCCGGATCGAAATAAATTGAGAATCTTTTAATTAAGGTTTTTAGTTTTATATGCTTTTAATTTCCAGCAATTAAAATGCATATCTTTAGAAAATAAAAATTGGTAATGTGCATTTACTAATTGGAGATTTTCTACTGAGATTTCAGTCAATATTTGGACAAAGCATTTCTAGGAAATATGGAAACCAAATTTGGTAATATATTGCATATCTTGAGAATATTTTTGGTTTTGGAAATTCCTTTGTGTCCAAACTTCCTTGATCTATAAATATTGAAGTTTTCATTTCAAGCAAACTAATCCTCAGAGCCAGCAAAACTACCTAGTTGTGTTGTTACTGGTGGAGCCGCATATTCAGAGAGGAAAGTAACCTAATTAGGAGAAATCTCTTACGACCACTCAGTTTAAAGACTTTTTTGGGATTGAGAAGATTTATTAGTACCGTTGGTGGGAAACTAGATAATTGCAGTTTATTATTAGTTTTCGATTAATTTGATTGACTAACGGTTGTTGAACTTTGGTTGCACCTAGTTTGTTTATGCTTGAGAATCTTCTCTTCTGATATAAGATTCACTAAAACTAGATCGAAGTTTCGACGGGGATCTTTAGACTGTTTGTAGATCTAAAAACATCTTTTGTTAATCTATTGTTAACAGACTCCGTTCTGTGTGTGATTGATTACAAGAGATTCAAGTTGATTGTGTGCAGGTGTTTATTGAAGATCTAAGAAGATTTGAAGACGAAGAAGATTTCTTATTTGGGTTCATAATATTTAGAGTGCACAATACTTGTTTCGGCTGGAAAAGGATCCAACTATAATCGGTTTATCTTTGTGATAGATTGGATTGATTAGTTGAGTAGATCGGCATCAATACAATTCTTTGTGATTCAAAGTATTGATTGCAAAATCGTGACAATTACTTTGGTAGTTGTTATTAGATAGATCTAAGGACCTGACAAAGGAGTTTATTGGGATAAACGGAAGATCCTTTTATCAAACTCATATCACTTGATTGAAAAGAGTTGTTACCGAACAGATTCGTTGTTCCTTTACTGTTTGGAATATGAACCAAAGGAATTGTTCCAAGTGCGTGACTTACTGCAAGTTGGAGGCGCAGGGATACAGACGGAACTAGGTGAACTATAGGTTTAGTTGCTTGGTCTCAACTATACGAAGTTGGTTTAGATTTTGTATAGCGGCTTAATCCTGAGAGTATTAAATTCTTGACAAGGTCCAAGGGTTTTTCTGCATTTGCGGTTTCCTCGTTAACAAAATCTTGCTGTGTCTTTTACTTTTATATTTCCGCAATTATAATTGTTTTATTATAATTAGAAGTAAAATACACAAACGTTAATTCCTATTTACTTGATAGCAATCCTATTGTGTTTGGTTAAGTCCGAACCTTTTATCAAGTAAACATACTTCGTTGTTGTATTGTCTCGATCTTGTATCCATAGTCAATCACACAAGTTATCTTGTTGTCATATTGTCTCGATCTCGTATCTATAGACGATCACACAAAGTGTGAACCGATTAGTTGTATTGTCTCGACTCAGTCCATATACAATCACTTTTTGAGAAAGGACTTATAGGTGGAAAAGTTTTAGATTGAGGTATATTTGGGTACCATCGTCTTTTCAAAAATGATTTATTGAAATCCTTATCATTTTTGAGATATTAGAAGTATGAATATTGGGTTCAAATTTTTTGGTTGAGATGAGTGACCATAGTGACCAAAGGGATGTCTCTGAGTCTTCACATTAGCAACAAATATGTCTTTTATGTTGAATCTTCTCCAGATGTAACTTTGGATTCACCATGGATGCACCTGCAAAACATCCTACCGGCATTGATATAACTATGAATACCATGCCAGTTTAGGTTCAGGGTTCATAGTTATATCATTTCCGGCGCACCATATTTTCACGTACCAGGGAATATTCAACCAACACAGTGTGCCGGCGTTGTTGTCGGTCGTCCATCCATGCCGGAATTTGTTGGAAATTTTCATAAATGTTTGCCGTTATCCGGGGGGCGTATCCCTTCCCGGCTATGTTCGACCTGCCGGCATTTAGTTATGGCATGCCGGTACTGCCGGCACAGTCAGTTAATTCTCGAGCATGCCGGTACTGCTAACGGCATAGTATGTTACTTAAATTTCTTTGCCGGCACATGATGTAAAGTATCAAGAAAATTGAATTTTTTTTCACTTGACTATCGGAATTGATAGATTTCTATCGAGCATGCCGGCATTTAGTTACGCCATTAAATGTTAGTTACCAAGCATGTCGGCACCATTTTTCGGCATGGTCTTCATCAATTCCGGCATGGTCTTCATCACTTCCGGCGATGTAAAAAAAATCCGACATGGTCTTCATCACTACCGGCATGGTCTTCATCACTTCCGGCATGGTCTTCATCACTACCGACATGATCCTCATCACTTCCGAATGTAAAAATAAAAATAAAAAATCGTTTTCAAAGTGGGGAATATTTAGGTTTCAAAGCCCTAACCCTAACGAGAATGCGGAAGTAAATATGGAAATGGGGGATATGTTTTTTTTTTTTATTTTAAGTTTTTTATTTTGATGGAAGGGTATTTTAGTATTTCCCCCCCCCCCAAAAACACCCCTTAGCAAACACTATTGGTTGGGGAAAGTAATTTATATCCCCCAATTAATACAAGTATCCCCCAATCGCGCGTTCTTTGGTTGCCATTCTTGGTGTAAATCCTTGCGGAAAAGATTGATTCTTCCTTCTAAGAGTAAATCAAATATTGTAGTCACAAGTTTGTATCTTAGATAAGATGATCGCAATACTTGATCTTCATGATTACATACTGTGTATTGTTTTATTACCATGAGATAGTTCTAATTTTTTTTAGTAACACGATCTCATGAGAAACTTTTAATGATTGATTCTTAGCTCATATCTCCTTGTGGGATTGCTAAAATCCAATATTAAAAATCCTTCCCTTTTAGAGAAAGGTCGCTTTTGTTGTTCTTTTGGGAATGACATCAAATGAGGGAGACTTCGTTTGAACTTGTGCTTAATGGTAATATCTTTGTGGGGAGAGTGAATGTGGAATTGTAGGAGATGCTTGTACCTATATATCTCCTTGACCAAAGCTGAGTTTTCTTGGTGAAATCGTCTTAACTAAATGTTGGTATGTGTTCTCTAGTCTTAAACTCTTTTGTTTACTTCATTGTGATCTCGATTTTTCAGCTTTTTTGTTGACAAAAAGGGGGAGAATTATTAAGTACTATCTTACTAGCTACATTACATATGGCTTTTCGGCGCATCATGTAAGGGGGAGTGGATTATTATCTATAGGTTTTACCTATTTTGCAAATGATGTAAGTATTGACTAATAGGGAGAACATACCACCTTAGTATTGCTTCAAAGTTGAGGTGCAACTAAACTTTGTGGAGGGTATCAATACTATGTTTTTGTATAACAACTAATGGGTGGAGTGATTTTTTTTTCATTCTAACAAATCTGTTTTCGAGTATTCTCATAAATTGTTATCGCTACGGATCTTCAACAAGTACAAAATTAACATATGCATAAATGAAGACGTTGAAGATTCAAGAAATCAAGTATCATAATGGAATAAGAACATATGTAAAATGGTTTTGTCACTAAAAGTGTCAAAAGGGATAGGGGAGATTGTTAGAGCAATGCTCGGTTGAAACCACTAGTATTGGTATGTCATGTTAGTTTTCAAATTCAAATGACCAGACACATTCTTGATTTAGTCACTAAAGTCAGTTTCGGACTAGACAAGGTTTAAGAAGTAGAGTATAGAATCAAAGATATCCTTGAAGAATGGAAATTGAAGACTACATGATGACATCTTGGAGAACTTTATTAAAGGTTAGTACAAACTCTTGATTCTCTTATTTACTCTACCTTTCTATCTATCGAAACAAGTGCTAACTCTGTGAAACAATTCCTATGACGGTAATATATATTTATATATACACTCAAGGATATTTGAGCCCATGAATTTTGTGAGAATGACCTTTATCACTAGAGAGGTTTGTATATGGTAGTGAATGAGAATACAAATGCAACGAGCCAAGAATCACTCAATTCCGAGTTAAAACGAAGAAGTTATGAGTGATTTATTAAAGCAACACTTATAAGTGTGGCTAAGATTGATTTCTGGAATAGGAAATTGTACACGGACTTTTGGCAACACTTCGCGAACCAAAACCGTGAATACGTGAGTAAAAGCGTATTTTGGTCAAATATTTGGGTGTTTCCTTTCTTAGACAATGTAGCTCTGTTTCCAAGCAACCTAACCTTGATCATTCACTATACATGAGGGTTTCATAAAACAAAAAACACATCCCTTGAAAAATTGTGTGTGTGTTGCATAAGGTTGTTTTCCATATCTTTGTTAAATATGAACAAGAGTGAGTTTTAAAAAGACTTTACTTGGGGATCGTAGAGCACACGTAAACTATCTTCTTTCATAATTACGGAACCTGTTCCTAGGTGTTTTTCATAAATTCTAGATTTGATAGATCAAGATATCTCTAGATTTTTCTAGGTGTTCTTGTGAGGAAGGATCAATTAGGTTACGAAACCGTAAACCCTGATTGTTGAAGAGTATCTTCTAAAGAGAATTAACGTTCTGTTAGAGGATTTTCAAGAGCATCTTCTAAAGAGAATTGGGGTTTTGCTAGGAGTTCTACAGGTGCACGAATACAACTGAAGCATGTATTACATCTAGACCGAATTCTGGTACTAGGTAATTGGTTTAACAGCTTAACTCAGTATGTGTTCAATCTGGACTAGGTCCCAGGGTTTTTCTACAAGATTGTAGTTTTCCTTGTTAACAAAAATATATGGTGTATGTGTTATTTCTTTTCCGCATTATATTGTTTTATCTTTATAATTGAAATATCACGGGTTGTATGTATCTAAACCTAGAAAGTATTATATCAACTGTAAACAACCTACAAGGCTCGTTCTTGTTGAATTCGTATCTTGAAATATAAATTATTACAAGACTTGTTCTTGTTGGAATTCGGTTCCTGAACAGTTCTGGTACATACTAGGTTTACCCCTCTAAATGCAGTTAAAGAAATTCCGGGAGTTAAGTCTATCCCTTTAAATGATCGATATCTCGGCTCCCCGTTATTCACTAATACATTAAGTCAAAAATAAAAAGCTTTGAACCTTCGTTACAAAAAATGAGTAGTTGACTGAAGAGTTGGAATTTGTTAAATAGTGTGTGAAGAACCGTGATGATAAAAAATGTTATGTCTTCTTTAGCAGTGTACCAAATGAATTGTTTTAAAATCCCAAAGAAAATTTGCGACAAATTGACCAAACTTCAAAGAGACTATTGGTGGGGAAAGAATGAAAAAGGCCAAAAGGAAAAAAGAAAGAAAGACATTTATATTAAGGCATGAAATTCAGTTTGTAGATCTATTCGGGAAGATGAGTTGAAGATTAATAAAGAACTCAAATTCACTATGCGCAACCATATTAAAAGCTAAATATTATCCTAACAGTGACAATTTTTATGTAAAACCTAAACCAAATGATAGAGATAGCTTGATATGGAAAGGAATTCATAGTGGTGCTCAACAGGTAAAGAAAAATTGTCATTGGGAAATTGGAAATTGTAATTTTATTGATATATGGGAGGACCAATGGATCCCAAACACCAAAATTCCCATCCTTAAACCTGCTACAGCTACAAAAACAATGAAAATGGTAAGTCAACTCTTCATTCCAAACAAAACTTGGGACATAAAGAAGTTACAAGCCTACTTTAACCGATTGACAGTTGAAAAAATATAGAGTTCCTAGGCATGATTTGGATGACATCACTTAATGGAGCCTAAACAACAAAAGTATTTTCACTGTTAACTCCCTTTATAATTTTATAAATAATAGCAATGACTTTAGCATAGATTGGAGGATCCGGAATCTAAACGTTAGTCCAACTATAAACTCTGTGTATGGAAAATTGTTCATTCTACCTTACCCACAGGTATGAGAGTAGTCTCTATTATTCCAAACATTGACACTCACTGTTGATTGTGTAATGATGAAGGAGAATCATTAACACACCTTTTTCCAAATTGTAATAATAGGGAACCATATAAGGAATCAATTTTTATGAGTCTGAAAATAACAATTGTTTCAATATAACCACCTTAGGTAATGGACTTACGCTGGTTGATTACGCAGAAACAACAGTTGAATCCAAGGGAAGTTATGCCGACTACATAACAAGAGAGCAATTAGTTAAAAATGGAGTCGACGCCGACTTCCGTTCGGCAACTGAACGGAGTGGCTATAACATCATCTTTCAAAGTGATTCAATACCAACTTTGAAGCTGCTAATGGGAAGATACGTCGAGGCTAGAAAGAAAAGATATAACATCATGGATTCGGGTAATCATATAATCTCTTGTATTTATTTTAGAATTACTGTTTTAGTTTCGACCACTAAAATCATATAATCTCTTGTATTTATTTTAGAATTACTGCTCTAGTTTCACCATGCAAAGCAAAAAAAAAAAAAAATGGGGGGAAGAAAAGAAAAACACTTCACCATGCAAAGTAAAAAAATGGTAACTACAGACTCTTTCTCATTTTTTTCGGTTTCAGATACATGGCTATATAGTTTAATAATCCTGCTGAATTGCCATATGTCTAGTTTTAAAAGAGTGTTAACTTAGGCTCTCAGTTTAATCATCTTTTTTTTCTTTTCTTTTTTGTAAATAAGACTTTTCATTAAAGGACTAAGGCTCAAAGTGAGCCACTGTTACAAAAGGAGTATTGCTATCTAATCTGGGATTATCAGAGTTCCCAATATTAGATTTATCTACTAGAAGTTGTTTTAAACTACATAAGGGAGGTGAAGTTTCCCATTCTAAAGTTGAGTTTAAAGGGCTAACAAACTTGGCTAAAATATCCGCAACTTGATTTCCTAATCTATGAACAAAATGAAAACCCAAAAACTTAGTACAGAGATGAGCTATTCTGTTTGCTTCATCAATACAGGCTTTGGCACGCCAAGAAATATCCGAGTTTTTCCCATTTATGTAGTTGAAAATACTTTCACAGTCCCCTTTAATACTGAAATTTTGAATATGCTTTTCCTTGGCCCAAAAAGCTGCCTGCAGCACTCCTACAGCTTCTGCCTCTTGTGGGTCTGAGCTTTGTGACTGACCTGCTCGTCCTCCTTTACAATTTCCTGCATCATTCCTCAAAATTAAAGCAAAACTGGATGGAACTGATTCTGAAATCCATGCCACATCAACATTGATCTTTAGAGTATCTTTACAAGGTGCCTTTCATTTGGGATTTGCTTCCTTCTGTTGTACCTGTTTAGATTTAATAGTTTTTCTTTTTCTTGTAGACCAAAATTCAATGTGTCTCTGTATTTCCAAAGCTAGACTGTTAACGGATTTAGTTTTATCCTCAAACACCCTATCACATCTCTCTTTCCATATAAACCACATTTTAGTAAAAAGTAATTCAATACATATATCTTTCCTAGGGTTAGTAATCCAATTTTTACAGAGATCTAATATTGTACTTGAGGAATCCAAAGATAAAGAGACAAGGTTAGGAGAAGAGTTGCATACTTCCTTACCATAAGGGCAATGAAAAAGGAGATGTTCAGTTGTTTCTATTTCTACTTTACACATAGTACAATGAGGAACTACATTTTTAACCTTTCCAAAGAGTTTGACATTAGTTGGCAGAGCATTTTGTAAACATTTCCATAAAAATAACTTTATTCTCTCCGAAATATTTAACATCCACAAGGTTTTCCAGAATGACTCTGGCAGAGATAAGCTTACTATGTCGAGTCCTGCTTCATTCAATTTACCGTACATGGACCTAACTGTAAAGTCTTCTGATCTAGTTAATGTCCAATGATTTGGTCTTTTCTAAGGTTTTGGTCATTATCCTTATTATCCTTAAATAGATATATTTGGCTAATCTTTTGCACGATATCAGCTGGAAAAGTAGATAATAGTAAAGGGAGATTCCATGAGCCAGTTTCTGAGTTAATCAAATATGAGACCATGACTAAATGGCTATTACTAGCATTACTTAGATTATTAATAGTATCTCCTAATTCTGGTATCCATTTATCATTCCATACTAGATGTTACGCCCGTGCTTTGCACGGGCTCAAATTGATCGTCCCAATAAATAAACTTTTGCTCAATTATGCTTTTACCAAATCTGTTTCAGTGAAAAGTTCATAAACTATAATTAAAATCTCTATAAATAACTAAGATACATCAATATGCTAAGCTTGAACATTGGCAACTTTTAAACAGGGAGAACAGAGAATTAAACAGGGAGCGGAGAATCAAAACAGGTAAAAGAGAGAATATCAATTAGGGTTTAGAGAATATCAATTAGTAGCCGTGTGAAGGGGGGGAAAACCAAAATATGGTGCCGAAATATCAAAAACTGGTGGTGGGAAAAAACCAAAGATTCTACGTAGTAAAATAAGGGACGGGTTTGTACATGTAGCTTCAACATAACGTCCAATAAACAGAACCTCCATTGACATCCACTTTAACTGGATTAAGTCCCAGTTTGTTACGGTGGTATACAAAACTTGGGATCCAAAAGCTTACAGATAAGTGCACATAGTTACCTCGATTATGAACCAAAAGCATTATGAAGAACTTTTCATATAAGGATTCAAGTACAGAATCTTATCGAAGAATTAACACACCTGTGTTACCTCTTCTTTTTTTTCTCAATCAGTTTCATCAATCTCGTGCATCTGAAAATAAAGATATTAATAAATAGCTAATAGCTGGAATTCGATTTCACTAAGTTATGCACATATAACTAACTTTCCTAAACATTCCCAAATTTCATCAATCTTCGTCATTCAAATATCATAATTTATCATAATTCCCACGTCAGTTTAGATTGATTCAAATATCATAATTTCCACAAAATTGATTTCCGAATCCATTAGCAATTCAAATCCATGTTTAATCCAATGTAAATACATCGTCGTGAATCGATCGCAGACAATCATCCCCATGAAGTGATTTCTCGTCTGAACACACTAACCCAACGGCAACAAGATCACAACTCTTCCATATTCTCTCGGCCATACAATCTTCCTAATTCTTCTCAAATACCCAGCAGCAAGAGGTTTGGGATCCAAGAGGAAGGAAATTTAGTTATATCTGCTTTTGTTCTTTCGAAATTTAAAGGAAACTCGATAAGGTCTCGTGTGTTTTTTTTAGGTCTTCGATATAGCAAAATAAGCTAGGTGGTGTTATTAGAGGAAATATTGGTGTGAAAAAACAAAAAGTTCCTATTAGTCTAAATATATTTGGTGGGGCCAGAAGCTCTAGGAAAAGAGCTTGATTCCTACAGTTCCAACTCCAAGATCCTGTTTTAGAGGTTTTAGATCTAAATGGAGCGGAAATTTGTTTCTAAAGTACTTTGAACCCATAGTTATCACCCAAAGAACATTAGATTCCTCTATCTTGGATAAAAACCTTTGCCACCTAGCATCTTTTCCCCACCATAAGTCTCTTTTGAATTGCATTGACTGGTGATTTTTTTTTTGGCAAAAGAAAGCATCCCATTTGGTGAGATGGAATAACATGACAACTCTGTTTAATCATCCTGTTGAATTGCCACATGTTTAGTTTTTTTAAAGAGTGTTAACCTAGGCTTTCTGGTATTGATGTAATTAAGAATAATTATATAAATTAGATGTAATTAAGATTAATTATATGAAAAAGTTGATTTATATAATTTTTCCCACTTCTTCAACTATGCTAAGTTTATATATCTATGCTAAGTTTATATATCTAAAGTTTAGTGCCACATGGAATAAATAAAAATAATTTACAAATAAACTTGTCTTAACAATGAACTTAACTATCCCACCTTACATTATCCAGATACATATCCAAAAAAAATTGGAAATTATACATTGAAAAAAATTATATAGATACATATCCAAAAAAATTGGAAATTAAGCCAATGCAACTGTTCATAAAATCTCGCATTGTACAGTTTAAATCAAGTGAAGAGATATTTGAATAATTTCTCACTCTACCAGGGACTAAATTTGTAGTACACCTATACTTAAAATTTAGTCACATATTAGGTGAGCCAGAACAATTTTTACAAATGAACTTGTTTTTTCATAATAATGAAAGCTCAATTAAACAATACACTTAAAAGTCATTTTCATCATTGCATAATTTGGAAGATTTCTACACAATTATATATACAAATGGTAACAAGATAAAAATAATAAATGTAACAAGGCAATATCCACTTCAGATCACAAACATCATCAGAAGGGTTCTTTGGGTTGTTCAGTACATTTAGTTGGTTGCATTCTACAGCCATATTGCCTTCTCCAAAAGTAATACAAAACCTTAAATTCAAAAATGAATGTATGGAAAGCTACTATTTAAACACCTCCAGAGTTAAATTTAAAAGGTATTTATCAGCGAAACATCCCACAATTCGATATTGGCTTTCCATGAATCAGACAAACACGAAAAAATCAAGTTCTGTCCGGGATTATGAAAGCCTTCATTACTCAAAAATCTTTCAGAATCAACAAAAACAAAGCTATACACGTAAATAAACTATACACATATTCTTTAGTGTGGATTTATCCATGGAGAACATTTCAAGGCTCTCTTGGAAAACTAAATCTCTTCCAACATCTAAATGCAACACTAAGCCTAGTTCTTAAAGAATCCTAACAACTGAATCAACATTGTATTTTTCATGCTACTACTCCACCATGGAGCATCAGATGGAGAGCTCAATTTGCCAATAATCACAATTCTAAATCAAACACTCGTGCATATTATCAGAAACAAATCAACCAGAAAAAAGTAACAGATAAACTATAAAGGGAGATCAGAAATGGTTATGGTTTATCGACACTGATTATTCAGAAACACGGACCAATATATTGTTCATCATCTCAGCCCATTAAAAAATAACAATTGAACGCCAATCTAAACTTTGTATTAAGCAAAAATAAAAATCAATTTCATCATCAGATGTAAAAATAATAAAACTAAGCTTAATTTACAGATCTGAGGAAGATCAGAAGTGGTTATGGTTTATCGACATTGTTTGTTCAGAAACACGGACCAATATATTGTTCATCATCTCAGCCTCAGATCATATGTTGATTTAAAGGGAAAAAAAAAATTACAAAAAAAAGATAAAATAAGATTGAATGAAATTGTTTTAGATGAAAACAAAAGGAAGAACCATCAGAGACTTAAATACTAAGAATCACGGAATCTTAATTCCAATTCATATTGTTGCAGTTATCTTTTCATCACTTGGATTCTTCCTCCTAATCAATGTAAACCCTAAACAAAAACAATCAGACGATATAAACAAAGAAAGAGAGGCTGATCTCTGAAAAAAAATTTATATTCGAGTTAGAAAAGAGGAGGTAGGAAGAATACAATGTGGGAACTACACAGGAGAAGAGTAATTTATATGTTTAAGATGAGGAGAGAAACCCTAATAAGCGCCGTTTTTGGACCTCGGCTCACTAGGGTTTTCTTTTGAAATGGCCAACTTTGTAATATAAGGGTGTGTTTGGGGATGTAAACTCGTTATGAGTCGGATAGCGAATTTTTTTTTTTTTTTTTTTTTTTTTTTTTTGAAGCATAATAAGAAAGTTTATCTTTTCTATATATAGGGAACATCCCTTAACTGTTCATCAACAGTGTCTTGAAGCTGCACATTTTGGATTTCCAAAATGGACTTTTTCTCATGCCCACATAACGCCCACATAACTCATGTGCTATAAATAAAGAGAGGGTATACTAGTAATTTTAGTTTTAAACTTAAACATACATAGAGTGTAAATCTGGGTCCCTATGATAAAATTGATGGCAGGTTGCACGTGCAGAAAAATCTTGTTGAGATAACATATTGTTTAGGTCATGCTGGAGCGTATCCATCAGTCAGCAAGGAAACTCTTCATACCAACTATGTCTAATAGCAAGGGCTATGGAATGAGTGTTTTTAATATTCATTCACTACCCAAATCAGCGACAGACTAGCTGAATGAGGGACTTTGTGACTATCGTGAGCAAATTTAATAGTCTAAGCGGCTGATTTTATGCCATTTCTTCTTGTTTTTATTTATTGAAAAAACACAAACGGCTAAACATTAATCATTTCCCCTTTTTTCAAAGGGTCAACTTTAAAGAGTTTTAAATTAATAAAACTCTGAAAATATCTCTAAGAGGCATATATTCAGCCGCTCTTTATGCTTTTTTCCCAAACGGCTGATTTTCAGCCACCTAGTGAAGGCTTTCCAACACTCACTCATTCGTCTCAACGAGTGTACGAGTGATTCTGGGCAAAGTGGACTCTTTCACTGCCTATAGCAGCATCAAATTAAACCAAAACGAGTGAGGCTCATTCATATTGAATGAGGATCCTCACTCCATATCCCTTGCTCTAATAAAAGTAGAAAGAGCCTGATTTGCAAGCTTATGTGCTACCTTATTGGAATCTCTAGGTTCAGAAGTACATGACCAGTGATCAAAAAAGTTGTTTAACAGAAAAATAATGTTTTCAATCCTGTTCGTGGTCCATATCATTGTGTTTCTGTCTACATTGATAGCCTTCATCACACATTCGTAATCTCCCTCCATTTGTATTTTTCGGATGCCCAATTCTTTTGCGCAGCAGATTGCCATATGTGCGGCTTCAGCTTTAGCCCCTTCTGCAGTCACTGCTGACGTAGTCTAGGATCTAAGTCCATGTTGCGCACCTGCAAAATCACTAATTATTAGACCCAAACCCGCATTACCGGTTTCAATAATGAAAGTTGCGTCAAAGTTAATTTTAAGATCATTATTAATATGAGGATTCCAAGTAGCAATCCGTATTCCATTAACAATGTTATTTCTAACCGTGTGCTGATAAGAAGATTTCCAATCATTATAGTAATTAGTAATTTTGTTAGCAATACTCCCTGTATTAGGTTGCACATTCTCAAATACTAGACTACATCTAGCCTTCCAAATGTGCCAGAGGATAATTCCATCCTTATAAGCCCCTTGTATAGTATTCTGCATGTTGTTAGGTATAAAGACAGCAAAAGTATTAGATAACCACACATCGAAGTTAGCACTGCCAATTGTAGTAGCTAAATCATTATCAGACTGTCTCCAGATAACTTTAGACACTTCACAATTAAAAACAAGATGATCCATAATCTATTCAGAAGTGTTGCAGAATGGGCAGTTGTGATTCCCGTTTGAGACAAGTATGCCTTATTACCCGTTGAAAGACAATTAATAATGCACTTCCACAACAAATGCAGAATTCTGGGAGGCCGTTTATGCTTCCAGAATGCTTTCCAGTTCACATTCATATTACTAGTAATGCCATTACTATTATGGAATTCATTCAGAATAACTCTATAAGCAGATTTAACTGTAAAGTTTCCACTTTTCTCCGGTAACCATCTAAGTTTATCCCTCCCATTCTTAGAGATTCTAATTTTCATTATTTCCCTAACAGTGGTAGCTACAAAAAGAGATTTTATAACCCTCACATTCCATTAATTACTATCTTTCACTATCAACTAGTCAATAGTATACATGTTGGATGAACTAAATCTTGAGTCTAAGAGTCCATCAATGGAAGGGACCCATGTATGCTTCCAGGTACTGATGTTTTTTCCATTAGACACTTTCCAACAGTTATATTGCCTAACATAATCTAGCTCCTCAAGTCTAATTCTACATTGAAAAGTATTCAGTTTAGATTCAATGATGTTAAGGTCAATCCCATCCTTCCACAAAAGACATAACCCACTATAATTACTAATAGGTCAAGAAAACAGGCATTGGGAAAACAGAAAGGACTAATATATTGAGTCATTTTTCTAGAGGTATTTTTTGTTAAACTAAAAAAATAATATTTGGATCATTAGATGTAAACCAAATCTTCCAAGTATTGTCTAGTATCCTAGTTACCAAAACCACACACATTCCATGAGAGAATCTTCATATTATGATAAATGTGCACAAAAGTATTTAGGTTGTTGAATGTAGAAGAGAGGGTGATATTATGAACATAGCTATTAAAAAAGAATTTGAAAAAAGCAAAATTATTACTAATAAATACATGTCCCTCTATCTGTTCATGTAGCTTGTTTAATCTCATAATAAACTTTCTCATTCACTTTAGTGACCATTATTATTAATATTGGTGTTGGATTTTATTTTTTTGATTATTAGAAAGATTGGAAGAGCTAGAATCAGTCTTGTTAAGATGAGCAGTCTGGATGGTTGAGCTTCTCTGTCGTTTTCCAAGTCTTGATTACTTTCTTTGTCTAACTATATTTCAATGCCTTTGTTAAATCCAAAATCTTTAACCATGAAGCCATCTTTAGGTGGAATGAATGAAGTTGGCTTCACCTGTTTCTTATTATTCTGACTCAGAATAGGGATGGTGTTTCTTTCTCTTTAAGTAACTTTTTTTATTACCATTCTTCAGATTACCAAATAGCACTAGTTCATTGTCAATTTCTGCCATTTTTGCATTCATGTATTCACAAGTAGTTTTTGAATGATTGAGGATGTAACACTCCTTGCAGAATTTATGTGGTTGCTTTTCGTAAAAGTATCTAATCCATCTTGTTGATCCTGCTACAGTTATTGCGAAAGACTTCTATGCAATGGTGTTAACAGGTTAATCTTCACACACACCTTGAAAACCTCTCTAGTAGGATGTAATCCAGATTTTGGTTTAATGGCCTTGATATCCCCCATGATTTCTCCCATGTCATGAACTGCTTTTTGGTTCATATGTTCAGGTAACAAATGCTTCAGTTGGATATAAAACTCTTGTGTATCCTAGTCCAACTCTTTATATGTTATAGATGGATAGTGATCATGCAATACTACCAAGTTGCAATTTATACTCCATGGCCTGCATGCAAAAACCTTATTCAACTGTACCCAATCATCAAATGTGATAATCATAAAATTTGGATCAACCTCAAATATGTACAAATAGTTCACATAGGGACGGGATTTTTTAATAATGCTCCCGTATGGACGTGCCATTTCCTATTACCGAACTAAGGAACTCTATACCGGGATGGATTAAAACAAAAATTATAATGACTCGTAAGTCCTTTTGTTGTACATGACAACAAAGTTATTATCGCAAATTTTTAAAAAGTGATGCCACAGGCCAATCATATTGTTTCTTTTTTGTTTGTGTAGTTCATAGGGGGGTTTGAAGGAGAATAGGGAAACACCAGATAAGAAGATTTGGAGAAAACCTAAGTTTGTGAGCATGTCCATTATTCTGAAAGGGTGATTTAGTGTTGATGGTAGAAGCCATCCATCAAGCGGAGAAATCTTTTGTACCGCTAATCTCTATAAGAACAAGAGATGTCTATTGATTAATCAAAAAGGCCGTTTGGCAGTGGAAGAAGAACACCACTAGTTATTTTTTCCCCAGTTGGAGCAAGCATCAAGGTGTTCAGATGCATTGCAGCGATGCAGTAATAGTAATATCCGCAAAGGTCTGTATTTCTTAGTTCTGGTGTTCTATAAGGTGTAATGTTGCCTCTTGATCTATCGCTCAAAAAGGCATTTCCTCTTTGGTGTTGCCTTCTGATCTATCGCTGACAAAGGCAAAACCTATGGGGTTAGAATTCCTTGCGTTATCCACTCCTGCAAAGGAGAATCTACACCAGCGTTGATGCCTCCTAAATTGAGAGGTATAATCCATCCATAAACCGGAGAAATCTTTTCCAACTGGCATAGATTTGGTTTTGTTAAGAGTTTCCATTAGAAGATTTTTTACAGCTTCAGTCTGAGAATGAATTGTGAAGTTTAATTAGTAGACCGATACGATTTTTATTGCTAAGGAAAAGATATTTAGGATTTGGAGATTTATACCTTACTTGGATACTGGGAGGGGATTTTTCTACTGAATTATCTGCAATGGTTATGGCCGGTTTGATATTGATATAGTCAACATGTATGAAATAAGAAAACTACTTCTGTACCGATTTTTTGTGTTATAGCACTGCTCGGTCGAACTCGCAAGCGTTGCTATCTTAAGCTTGTTTGTCAATGTTAGTGATCAAAACTATAAGTCCTGATTTCTAGTCTACTTATAGTGATGTCTCGGACTAGGATAGTTTTGTGTAGTTGAGCTTTAGACTTAACGGTTCATTATTGAAGACGAAGAACTACTAAGGAGATCTTGTGGAACTTCATCAACAAAAGATATGTGGAGACTGAAACTCATCTATCACTTGGAAAGTATATTTCTATTCTATCTCCTATCTTTGAGACATAAGTCGTATTACGATAGTTTTCGTTCATAGACATTTAAGACTTCGAGCTGAGTTTATCTTGCTTATCTATTTCTCAATATATGTGTTGGTAAGATTTCGCTTCAACCAAGTTTATCTTATATTCTTTACGAAAGTCAAAAGATGATCATGTGAAAATTGCCGAGTAACATCTTACATGGTTTGTGTGATACAATCATTTGGTGTAGGCTTGGAATGTTTCGTTATGATTATTTCAATAACTTGAAAATCGCTTTGATACTAATAGTGTGTGAAAACGACTATTGTCATCCTCTAAGAAAGTTTCAATGATTGAAATATAGTTTAGAACAATTGGATTTTACACATAGTATACGTACTTGCATATATGTAATCCATGTCTGGGAACCATAGTATGCATACCCGTATGCGTACCTGTTGGTTTGAGAAATCCGGGAACCTTAGTATGCGTACTGGCGTAAGATTCATGTCCGTGAATTTCTGCTGGAATTTGGAAGTGTTTAGGTATGCGTACCAGTTCGCTTACTGGCGAACCCAAACTCAGTCCGGTCACCAAGGTATGCATACCCATTAACGTACCTAAGTGAACAATGTTCTAAAATCGGTTATGTTCATGAACTAATACATTTATATAATAAGGAATGCATCTTTGCAAACCGTGGCCATAATGTTCATGAATTGATTCGAGTGAATCAAACCGATTTTGCTTCAATTGTGTTCTTATATACTTCTATAAGAATATAACAATTGAACAACTCTATAACTAGTTTCATTTGAAGTCATTTGAACTAGTTGTGGTTATGATGAATAAGTTTGATATGGGAGTGTTCATATAGCTAACCTCGGTTAACTACTGTTGAGCCAACCCGGTGTACATCTTTAGGTACGGTTACCAAAACCTAAATGAAAGGTGCATTTCATTTGTGTGTGACAAGCTAATCTAAATCTAACGGTTGAAAGATATTAGCTTGAAATGAATCAGGTTTTCATCTAACGGTGGATATTGAATGCTTGGTTACCAAGGTAACTTAGATTGCAAACCCTGATTTGAAAACTATATAAAGGAGAACTCTAGCAACTGGGAAACCTAATCCCCACACCTCTTGTGTGTTACTAGTTGCATAAGATAGAGTCGATTCTCCTTTAACCTTAGGTTTTTCACGAAACCCTATAGGTTAACGACTTGAAGACTTCATTGGGATTGTGAAGCCAGACCCAACTATTTTCTCTGTAGTTGCGTGTTCTGATCTTGCTGATTCTATCGTATTGAGTACTATCTTCCCTAACATTTGCTCGAGATTTATTCT
The DNA here is from genome assembly GCA_023531105.1 of Papaver atlanticum. Classification (NCBI taxonomy): domain Eukaryota; kingdom Viridiplantae; phylum Streptophyta; class Magnoliopsida; order Ranunculales; family Papaveraceae; genus Papaver; species Papaver atlanticum. The sequence continues at coordinate 1,788,878 of JAJJMB010014260.1, forward strand.
CCGATAGGAAAGATAAAAAGTAGTCACAAACATCTTAGTCTCATCGTTTGTGATTCCACAATATCT
>JAJJMB010014260.1:1788953-1845320 GCA_023531105.1 Papaver atlanticum
GTAGTCACAAACATCTTAGTCTCATCGTTTGTGATTCCACAATATCTTGTTTCGTTTCCATACGATTAAGATTATTGTGAGGTGATTGCTAATACTAGGCTGTTCTTCGGGAATATAAGTCAGGTTTATCAATTGGTTCTTGTTCACCTTGATTTATCAAAAGACGGAACAAAAACTCTTGGGTATTTCTGTGGGAGAAAGATTTATTTATTCTATAGAATTTTCTATGTGAGACAGATTTGTTTATCAAGTCTTCGATTTTGGGTCGTAACAACTCTTGGTTGTGGGTGAGATCAGCTAAGGGAATCAAGTGTGTAGTATCCTGCTGGGATCAGAGACGTAAGGAGCGCAATTTTACCTAAAATCAGTGTGAGATTGATTAGGGTTCAACTACAGTCTAGTCCGAAGTTCATTTGTAGTAGGCTAGTGTCTGTAACGGTTTAATACAGTGTGGTGTTCAAATCTTGACTTGGTCACGGGGTTTTCCTGCATTTGTGGTTTTCCTAGTTAACAAAATTCTGGTGTATGTGTTATTTCTTTTCCACATTATATTTTGTTATATAATTGAAATATCACAGGTTTTGCGTTGAATCGATCAATTGGTAAATCCAACCTTTAGTTGTTGATTGAAATTGATTGATCCTTGGATATTGGTCTTTGGTACCATCAAAGTTGTTTCACATAATAATCAGGCTAGTGGATTTCTATCTGTTTTATTTGCTGATTACATTGTGAAATGGAGATATAAACTCTTTGATATACTTTTCTCTAGATTGATTCTAACTGTCTTGTTGATTCTCTTGAAAGTATATTGGAGTTTGTCTATTCAGATTGTCGAACGAAATATTGGGTGTGGTTGTTAGACCCACGCTTTTTCATTTTGAATTTTTTTGTTGAGCGGAAAAACCTATCCCTACCAACCTTGGCCGAGTTTTGTTTATACTTGTTGGAACAAACCGATTCTTTCATCCTCCATTCAATCCTAATCAACTTAAATATCAAACACCTTGATTTTCTATTAAGAAAACGCCATGAATCTTGGGCTTCAACAAGCAGTATACCAATAATAGAAACGCAATTACCACCACCGTACTCCAGGCAAACGCCATGATTGATTAAACAAAATTGTAGAAACAATGAGACAAAAAAGATTCAGTTAGCCATAAAGAAAAATTTCAAAATAATAATCAACAAAAATTGAAATAGGTAAATGAAAAACCGGGGGTACAACAACCAAACCCAATATTTCGCTTTATAAGCTGTATGGACTCACTCCAATATACTTTCAAGAGAATTAGCTAGACAGTCAGACTCAATCTTAAGAAAAGTACATCCAAGAGTTATATCTCTATTTCTCAATTCAATCTGCAATCAAACAAATAGGAATTTGCGAGCCCGATTGATATAAGAAATAAATTGAATGGTACCAAAGACCAATGTTCAAGTGTCAATCAATTTATATCAACAACAAAAGGTTGGATTATCTAATTGATTGAACTTACGCACAACCTGTAATGTTTCAATTATATAAACAAATATAATGCAAAAAAGAAATAACACAAACACCAAAAATTTTGTTAACGAGGAAACCATAAATGCAGAAAAACCTCGGGACCTAGACCAGATTTGAACACCACACTGTATTAAGCCGCTACAGACTCTAGCCTATTATTAATTAACTTCGGACTAGAATGTAATTGATCCCTAATCAATCTCACACTGATCAAGGTACAGTCGCGTTCCTTACGCCTTTAAATCCCAGCAGGACTCTGCGGACTTGATTCCCTTAGCTGATCTCATCCACAACCAATAGTTGCTACGACCCAAAGTCGAAGACTTTAATAAACAAATCTATCTCACACAGAAAAGTATAATGAATAGATAAATCTGTCTCCCACAGATATACCTATGAGTTTTGTTTCATCTTTTGATAAATCAAGGTGAACAGGAACCAATTGATACACCAGACTTATATTCCCGAAGAACAGCCTAGTAACATCAATCACCTCACAATAATCTTAATCGTATGGTAACGAAACAAGATATTTTGGAATCACAAATGATGAGACGAAGATGTTTGTGACTACTTTTTATCTTGCCTATTGGAGAATAAATATCGAGCAAATCTTAGAGAAGATATTACTCAATACGATAGAAAACAACAAGATCAGAACACGCAACTACAGAGAAAATAGTTGGGTATGGTTTCACAATCCCAATGAAGTCTTTAAGTCGTTAACCTACAAGATTTTGGAGAAAACCTAAGGTTAAAGGAGAATCGACTCTAGTCGCAACTAGTATCACATAGGAGGTGTGGGGATTAGGTTTCCCAGTTGCTAGAGTTCTCCTTTATATAGTTTTCAAATCAGGGTTTGCAATCTAAGTTACCTTGGTAACAAAGCATTCAATATTCACCGTTAGATGAAAACCTGATTAGATTCAAGCTAATATCTTTCAACCGTTAGATCGAACTTAGCTTGTTATACACAAATGAAATTTTCTTTCATTTAGATATGGGTAACCGTATCTAAACATGTACACATGGTTGGTTCAACAATAGTTCACCGAAGTTAGCCATATGAATACTTTCTTATCAACCTTGTTCATCTCAATCACAACTTGTTCAAATGACTCAAATGAAACTAGTTATGGAGTTTTTCAATTGTTTATATTCTTGTAGAAGTATACAAGAAACAATTGAAGCAAAATCGAATTTGATTCACTTGAATCAATTCATGAACATTATAGCCACGGTTTGCAAAAGATTGCATTCCTTAATATATAAATGTATTAGTTCATGAACAAACCGATTTTAGAACCTTAACCTACTCAGGTATGCAAACGGGTACGCATACCTAAGTGGTCGGACTAAGTTTGGGTTCGCCAGTATGCGAATGGGTACGCATACTTCCAAACTCAGTAGTAATTCCGGAACTTGAAACTCACGCCGGTACTTATACCGGTATGCATACTAATTTCTCGGACTTTCACTAAACCAATCAGTAGGCATACGGGTATGCATACCATTGTTCCCGAACTTTCACTAAACCAATCAGTACGCATACAGTTATGCATACCATGGTTTCCGTATATGGACAACTTATATGCAAGTACGCATACTATGCTATATTCAATCATGGTTAATCGTTCTAAACTCCCATTTCAATCATTGAAACATTCTGAAGACGGGAATAGATGTCTCACACAAACTATTAGCTTCAAGGAAATTGTAAAGTGACCGAATGATCAATACTAAACATTCCGAGTCTACATCAAATGACTGTCTCACACAAATCATGTAAGATGTTACAAGGCGATTTTCACATGATCACCTTTTGACTTGCGTCAAGAACATTAGATGAACTTGGTTAAAGCAAAAGCTTACCAACACATATTTCGAGAAATATGTAAGCGAGTTAAACTCGGCTCGAATTCTCAAAAGTGTATAAACTGAAAACTATATAGTTATACAACTTTTGTCTCAAGAAGGAGATAGAGTAGAAATATACTTTCTGAGTGAAAGATGAGTTCAAGTCTTCACATACCTTTTGTTGATGAAGTCCCACAAGCTCCCTTTAGTAGTTCTTCGTCTTCAATCGATGAACGTCGCGAAGTCTAAAGCTCAACTACAAAATCTATCCTAATCCGGGACTTAACTATAAGTAAACTAGAAATCAAGACTTATAGTTTTGGCAACTAAACTTTACAAACAAGCTTGAGATAGTAACGCTTGCGAGTTCGACCGAGCAGTGCTCTAACAATCTCCCCCTTTGTCAATTTTAGTGACAAAACTATCAATACATATGGATTACAAAATAGATATATTTTGTAGCTTCTCATCCAAATGCTTGATCTCCTTAGTTCTTCAACATTACTCGAAATCTTCGTCACTTCCAAGTACTCCAGTGATTCTGAATGTGTTTAACTCAGCATCATAGTTGTTGAAGATCCGTAGATATAACAATATATAAAAACAAGATGTTTTCGTATTGTTATACAGTGTCATAGTATTATTACACAACATCAAAGTTCGATTGTATCACAACTTTGACAACAATACTATGGTGATATGTATCACTCCCCCTAGTCAATACTTCATCTCACATGAAAACCACCCCCCCCTTACATAATGATCCATAAACCATATGTATTTGTAATGTGAACTACATATTAATTCTCCCCCTTTTTGTCAATAAAAATTGGCAAAGGTACGAAAACTAGTGGGATCATAATGAAATTCTCAACGAGATACTTCATGACTAAAAGAGAACATATCAACTTTGTTTAGATGCAATCATATAGCCGAAACTAAATGCTTTCATCAAGGAGTTTATAAAGATACAAGATAACCCCTATAACATTCCGCAGCCGCACGCCCCACAAAAATTTGGCAATTAAGCACAAGTTCAATTAAGAACTCTCCCCCATAAAATGTCATTCCCGAAAGAACAACAAGAGCGATCTTACTTTTACAAGAAAATAAGGATTTCTTTGGACATTAACAAATAACATGAAACATGAGTATTTTGTATCCAAAATACTCAATTAAATTAACCACAAGAGAACCCATGATTAATTTAATCGAAAATGCTCAACATAAGAGAACTTACGGAGCCACACATTATCTCAAAAAGTGGATCAGGGAAGGACCAATACTGTGGAATATTCAAAGATTCATTATATTTTTCATCAATATTTGCATAAAGACATATAATAGACTTAATCTTTGTGATCGAAAGTTCATCCTATCTTCCATCAATTTTTGCATAATGACATAATAGGCTTAACTTTTGACATATATGGGACAATCATAGTTCACGGACGTAAACACACATATCCCATAAGAATTTTTTGCAATATATAAAACCAATAAAGATTTATACTGCAAAATCATCTTCCAAATAAACTTTAGAATTTAAATAAATAACTCTAAAAACATTGCAAGATGAAAAACATTGGCAATAGCTATGTGCACTCATAATAATTGTTATTCCAAACCCTAGTTATCCTTCTTAAAAACACAAGAATAAATTCTCATAAGAAATTTCCTAGACATTAACAGAACCAAAGACTTAGACATAGCCATCAACAAGAGATCGAACCACCACAAGGTCATTAGTTGCTTTCTTCAGTTCAGTCTTCAAAAACTCAAGATTCTTTGTTGCAATTGCAAGTTGATCACGCACGATCGTAAAATCTCGAAAAAGATTTCCAATCAATTGAGATGACATCTAAACTGGAAGATCGTTTTCATGATCGACTGCATGATAGTAGGTTATGAAAATAAGGTTTTCATGAAAATCAATAACTTTGCCTTCTTCAACTTCATCATCCTTTTTGCATCCATCCATTGTGCACACCATAAAAACTCAAGAGAACTTGAAGATATGGAACGAGTATATATCAGAAGAAGGAGTCCATGATATATATATATATATATATATATATATATATATATATATACACATGAGATTTTCATAGGTAAACCATAGGGTTACTCATTTACGTTCGGTAAGGGTCGGGTGCACGAACGTTCGTCGCTATGAACCAGGTTAGAAACCAAGAAACCAAATGGAGCCTATTTTTAGAAGTCTGTTTTGATAAAAAACATCCTAAAGACCGAACAACTTAGCTCAAAAATAGAGCATAAGGTAATCCTCAACTGTTAGTAAGGAGAGAAACGAAGATTTCAAAGTGAGCAACAAAGAAAATTTTCTCAAGAGTTATTGATCAATTATATTACATCATGTAATAATTAACCGGAGCAAGGCTCAATAGTAAGATGATCATTTTATTTTTTAAATGAAAAACAACAGATACAACAAAGACCACTTTGTCAAGAAGAATAACTTCTTGAGAATTATGTGCATCCTCACACGGTCTTAAAGAGAATGCACACTTGTAAGCAGTCAAGTTGTAATCTGACGAGCATATAGCTCATCGAGGGTATTGACATTTTCCTTTTTTTATTTCTTGAGAATCATCAGGTAAGTCAATAGAGTTAGTCTCAAGAAAATTAACATGAGGAGAGCAAGAGATACCTGAAGCTGCTGCCTTTCTTGCCTTCTTAATGTTGCGCTTGAGTCTATTTATACTGGCCTTTAGTTCTGAAACACGATTGTTGATGTGAATATACTCAGGAACTATTGATGCTTTTGATCCAACACTTCCTTTAGTCATGGAAGAATAATTTGAAGAAGTTTTCTTACTCATTGGATCAACAAAGCAGTCATTTGTCCATATAACACAATTCTTTGTATAATTGTATAAAGCCTTTGTGTTATCACTAAAGGCAAGATTTGGCTCATCACAACACTTTTCTTATCTGAGAGTTGGACGTTTAGAACTAGTAATATGAGAAACCGGTTTGATTACTTCCTTAGATATCCAGGTAAGAATGTTATGAAGTTTTTCAATCCGTAGACGGAAACAACATCTCCTTTCAAGGTGACCTTTGTTTCCGGAGTAATAACATCTGAGATGATCGTTATTAACTGATCCCATATGTGCTGTTTTCTGAGGTTGATGGACATGTTTCCTTAGAACATTTGCTGCTGGAGAAGGTTTTTCACTTTTGCTATTAGCACGAACAAAATTGATCTTACTAGCACTTGGAGCGTCTATTCTTTTATAGCCCAGACCACGTGTATCACGATGTTCTTTACATGCTCCCAGCATAGTGGATAATTTTGTAGAGCTAGCACTGAATCTTTTCATATTCTCTTCCAGTGATTTGACCTTATCAAGAGCAGCAGCTAGATCAGCCTCCAATTGTTTATCCCTGGCGATAAAGCCGATTTCTCTGTCATTAAAACATTTTTGTTGAGAGTCATACCTCGCTTCAGATTCTGCAAGTTTTTCTTTCAACGTAAAGAGATTTATACGAAGATTTTCACATTCAGAATTTTTTGAACGCACATCTTCCTCACGATCTTTAACAAGGGATTGTAGCAAAATATATCCGCAATCATACCCTTTAAAGGGTTTTCTCAATTTCTTGTTTTCCAGATAGAGAGGAGTCAAAAAACTCAACCAAACAAGATGTTGACCCTTTTTTCTTTATGAGATGGTCAAAAAACTTGATGTATTGTGAGACTTCCTCATCAACATTGTATCTTTCGTATGAATCACTTTCATTCGAAAGATCATCCAACTATTAATTAAGGCGTGTTTCCCAGTTAAATACAGTTTCATACGGAAGAGAGGATGTGAGAGATTTCTCGGGAGAATCAAATCTTTGAACCAAGTCAGAACGTTTCTGAACTGGTGGTGCATTGTTTGAGATAGAACAATTGTCCATAGAGTCAGATTGCTACAAACAAAGACTTGTAAGGTCTTAAACGTGTTTGCCTGCTCTGATACCAATTGAAAAACCGGGGGTACAACAACCACACCCAATATTTTTCTTAGAAATCTTTATGAACTAACTCCAATATACTTTCAAGAGAATCAACTAGACAGTAAGACTCAATCTTAAGAAAAGTACATCCAAGAGTTATATCTCTATTTGTCAATTCAATCTGTAATCAAACAAATAGGAATTTGCAAGCCCGATTGAATATAAGAAATAACTTGAACGGTACCAAAGACCAATGTTCAAGTGTCAATCAATTTATATCAACAACCAAAGGTTGGATTATCTAATTGATTGAACTTACGCACAACCTGTGATATTTAAATTATATAAACAAATATAATGCGGAAAAGAAATAACACATACACCAAAATTTTTGTTAACGAGGAAACCGCAAATGCAGAAAAACCCCGCGACCTAGTCCAGATTTGAACACCATACTGTATTAAGCCGCTACAGACTCTATCCTACTACAAATTAACCTCAGACTGGAATGTAGTTGAGCCCTAACCAATCTCACATTGATCAAGGTACAGTCGCGTTCCTTACGCCTCTGAATCCCAGCAGGACTCTGCGCACTTGATTCCCATAGCTGATCTCACCCACAACAAGGAGTTGCTACGACCCAAAGTCGAAGACTTTAATAAAAAAATCTGTCTCATACAGAAAAGTCTAATGAATAGATAAATCTGTCTCCCACAGATATACCTATGAGCTTTGTTCCGTCTTTTGATAAATCAAGGTGAACATGAACCAATTGATACACCAGAATTATATTCCCGAAGAACAGCCTAGTAATATCAATCACCTCATAATAATGTTAATTGTATGGTAGCGAAACAAGATATTGTGGAATCATAAACGATGAGACGAAGATGTTTGTGACTGCTTTTTATCTTGCCTATCGGAGAATAAATCTCGAGAAAATATTAGAGAAGATAGTACTCAATACGATAGAAAACAACAAGATCAGAAAACTACCGAGAAAATAGTTGGGTCTTGCTTCACAATCCCAATGAAGTCATTAAGTCGTTAACCTACAGGGTTTTGGAGAAAACCTAAGGTTAATGGAGAATTGACTCTAGTCGCAACTAGTATCACACAGGTGTGGGGATTAGGTTTCCCAGTTGCTAGAGTTCTCCTTTATATAGTTTTCAAATCAGGGTTTGCAATCTAAGTTACCTTGGTAACAAAGCATTCAATGTTCACCGTTAGATGAAAACCTGGTTAGATTCAAGCTAATATCTTTCAACCGTTAGATCGAACTTAGCTCTTTATACACAAATGAAATGTGCTTTCATTTAGATATGGGTAACCATACCTAAACATGTACACATGGTTGGTTCAACAATAGTTAACCGAAGTTAGCCATATGAATACTTTCGTATCAACCTTGTTCATCTCAATCACAACTTGTTCAAATGACTCATATGAAACTAGTTATGGAGTTGTTCAATTGTTTATATTCTCGGAGAAGTATACAAGAAACAATTGAAGCAAAATCGATTTTGATTCACTTGAATCAATTCATGAACATTATAGCCACGGTTTGCAAAAGATTGCATTCCTTAATATATAAATGTATTATTTCATGAACAAACCGATTTTAGAATCTTAACCTACTCAGGTATGCAAACGGGTACGCATACCTAAGTGGTCGGACTAAGTTTGGGTTCGCCAGTATGCGAACGGGTACGCATACCTTCAAACTCAGTAGAAATCCCTCCAAACTCAGTAGAAATCCCGGAACTTGAAACTCACGCCAGTACGCATACCGGTATGCATGCTAAGTTCCCGGACTTTCACTAAACCAATCAGTACTCATACGGGTATGCATACCATTGTTTCCGGATATGGAAAACATATATGCATGTACGCATACTATGCTATATCCAATCATGGTTAATCGTTCTAAACTCCCATTTCAATCATTGAAACATTCTCGGAATACGAGAATAGTTGTTTCACACAAACTATTAGCTTCAAGGCAATTTTCAAATGATCGAATGATCAATACGAAACCTTTTGAGTCTACATCAAATGACTGTCTCACACAAATCATTTAAGATGTTACAAGGCAATTTTCACATGATCATCTTTTGACTTGCGTCAAGAACATAAGATGAACTTGGTTAAAGCAAAAGCTTACCAACACATATTTCGAGAAATATGTAAGCGAGTTAAACTCAGCTCGAATTCTCAAAAGTGTATAAACTGAAAACTATATAGTTATACGACTTTTATATCAAGAAGGAGATAGAGTAGAAATAGATTTTCTGAGTGATATATGAGTTCAAGTCTTCACATATATTTTGTTGATGAAGTCCCACAAGCTCCCCTTAGTAGTTCTTCATCTTCAATCGATGAACGCCGTGAAGTCTAAAGCTCAACTACACAATCTATCCTAATCCGAGACTTAACTATAAGTAGACTAGAAATCAAGACTTATAGTTTTGGCAACTAAACATGACAAACAAGCTTGAGATAGCAACGCTTGCGAGTTCGACCGAGCAGTGCTCTAACAGTAAAAGAGAAAGATTGAAAGTAGATTTAGAATAAGGTGAAAGAATGTCGAAGGATTTTAATGCATTATGATTGATCAGTGAAGCATGACACCGTGAAATGGGTTAACTCAATAATATCGCCAGATTCACCGAGAAGAGAGAGAAAATACGTTGGTTTTCTTTCTTCGGCCAGGTTAAGTAATACGGAGACAACTTGGAGTCAACAACAACAGAATCATTTCAGAATAACTCCCAGCGGAAAAATGGGTTTCCTCCTGGCTTTCCCCATCCACAGGTATACAAAAAGATGGCTTTGGCAACTAATAGAAACTAGTTACAACCAACCAGAAAAAAATTACTCGCGCGTTGCTCGAGCATTTTTGATATAACAGCATTACAACCAACCATTTTAATATCTGAACGATATTTAATCAATCTAGTTAATTTTGGAAAGTTTTTGTTTGACAACTGTTTTCACAAGTATCATAACAATCAACCACATGTCAAATGGTTGGTTGTGGTGCTGCTATATCGAAAATGCTAGAACATCTAGAAGGACATACGTGATATTGCACGGTCATCATTAGGCGTACCTCGGGAGTAAGTGTGAGGCGGGCTTTATATGCTATCAATTGGTAGTAAAGTAACAAATGAAACACGGCGCTTCGAATGGAATTAACTTTATCAAGGGTCCTACTGTATGCTGGCTAAAGCTTCTTGCAGGCTTACTCTTAGTGAGGAATGGTGGCTACAACCGCCTGTTATGTTAATTCCCCACTTAAACTCTGATATATCTAACTTTTCTATGTAATATATCGGTGGTTTTCTAGATCCGTTATGATACGAAATGTAGCAAATGTCATTCTGATCCACCATATGTCCAGCTTTAAGTTACCAGACTCAACTTTATCGGTTATGCATTTCTCTCAGCAGGCCCTGTGGAGGAATAAGAAAACAAAGGAAAACATATGGTATTGCTTTGAGTCATCTTGATACACCAAAATAAGAAAGTGGTATCGACTTTAGAGATCTGTACATATTCAACAGAGTCCTGTTAGCCAAATCGGCATGGAGACTTTGCGAAGCCAAGAACACTCTTTGTGCCAAATCTCTTGAGGCCAAGTATTACCCAGATGGTGACGTCTTTGATATAAAAAAGAAAACTAATACCACCTGGTCGTGGAGGAGGTTTTCTTCAGAACTTACTTTCATCAAGCAATATAGCTGATGGAGTCTTGGAAATGGTAACACCATATTGATATGTAAACATAAATGGATTCCGGAACTTCCCGAGACACATTTTTCCATACAGAATGCAGTGAAATCTCACCTCTGCACTCATGTTTGGCAACTGTTGGAACCAGACTCTTCGTCTTGGAATATCAGTCTCATCCACTATCTCTTTGAGCCGAGTATTGTTAAGCACATTCTCAATATTTCGATTCATAAGGAATACGAGGATAAGCTTATATGGTTACTAGAGAAAAGCGGCAGTTTCACTGTCAAATCTTGTTATAGGAAAATATATGAAGACATTAGACAAACTACTTCAGTTGGCCAAAGAATGATCAAGTCTACTAGCTCCTTTGGAAGTTACCAGCTCTCCCAAGAATTCGACAGTTTCTTTGGTAATGTATCAACAGTATCCTGCATACCAGAGATCAACTTGTCATTCACATGCACAACATTGATCCAATGTGTCCTTTCTGCTCACAACATCCAGAGACTCATGCACACGTGATTATTAACTGTAACATCTCTTGGTTGGTATGGTTCAAAGTAATTGGACGGTCTACTAATAAATGTACAAATCTAGGTGACTAGATATGTAGTTGGTTTGATAGTCTTCAGCAAAATCAAAATTTTGAAGATGAGCTTGTCAAACGAGCAATCATCGCTTGGTGCATATGGTCTGAAAGATGCCAAAATGTTAGTACCCCAGATAAGATTGTCTACAGATGCAGACAGTTTATTGAAGAACATAATCTCAGAGAGGTCTCTTCGCAACATAAAACAACAAGACAGATTTGTAGTAACCTTCGTTGTTTACCTCCTCTATTGGGTGTTCTCACTATAAATGTTGATGGTTCTTATAATGATAGTAACAAAATTGGTGGCGTTGGATTAATTATTCGAAATTTTGCAGGTACGCAGCAGGGAGCAAAATGTGTCTTTCTGAATCAATCATGGAGTTCAGAGCAAGTGGAATATATGGGTCTCTGGGAAGGAGTTTGCTGGGCTAAGGGTCTAAAGCTGGAGGCAGTAAGATTCGAACTTGACTCTAAAATGTTGGTTGATGTTATTAATAATGGAAGTCTAAATTTAGACCGGATACTTCGTAACTTAGTTGAGGAAGGATCCCCTCACATTGTTATTTTCACACTATCTTACATGTTTGGAGATATTTTTCTTAATCAAATTTAAACGGTAACGTATTTGAAGCTAATATTTTGGGGATATGTTCGTTTTACAAAGATCTACATACCCATAAAAAATGAGCTCGTTCCGAAATACCAAACTTCACTATCTACCAATCTTAAATTTAACGGTTGAAAATTAGTCGATTTTCAACCGCCAATTTTCAAAGTAATAGATGGTGGAGTTATACATTTCGGAATGAGCTAATTTTGTGTGTGTATGTAGAGCTTTGTAAGACGAGCATATCCCCAAAATATTAGCATCAAATACCTTACAGTTTGATTTTGATTAAGAAAATATCTCTCAACGTGTGTGATAGTGTGAAAATAAGAGTGTGAGGGGATCCTCCCTCAACGTTTTTAATCAGTTTAATTCCTGGTCTTGTCATTATATTCCAAAAGAGACGAACAAAATAGCAGACATTCTTTCTAAGCGTGTTAGAATTGAGAGTTTAAACAATGTATGGTCCAATGTTCCCCCTAGTTGTATCATATTAGAACTTGAGGAGGATATGCGTTATGTACTCCATTATAACTATCCGAATAAATCTTTTTTTGTTTAAAAAATTATATATCGATGGTTTCCCTTGTTAAAAAAAAAGGGTCCGAGTATTTTGGTTTTTTTGGGAAAATCTGTGAATAGAAAATATAGGGTCATGCTATCCCGCACGACAGTGCGGGGAGGAATTATAAACTAGCAAATGGACAGCCGTTGGATGTGAAATGGACGGAGAAGATATCTTTGTTTATCTTTACTTCATCAAATGACAACTGGTGCATGCTATTAAAGGGAGAATATTTTTTAATAGATCCTCCAGCTTAATGTAATTCATAACTCAAACCCTTCATCTTCCCTATACGAGTTTTGATCTTCACCGCCTGCAATCCCACTAAACTAAGTTCGAGGTTGACGAACCAGATACTCCATGTTTTCTTTACCTCTACCACCACCACCACCTCCACCTGCACAACCCCTCTGCAGATAGCACCAGTGCACCACCATCACAAATCCAAAATTGAAAAACACTAAAAATACAGGTCAAATTACAATTAACTAAATTTATTCACTTACTATACATTTGAAAATCAACATTATCAAAACCCACCCACAATCAATGGCAAATCAGACTAAACACTAAGTTCCAATTTGGAATTACTGAATCTGATTCGAAGTGTTCATATCATCTACTTCAATCGTTTGTCATTTCACATCAACTGATCGATCTTCATTAATTTATGATTGAGTTTAACCTCCTCACAGAACTATATCCGGTTAACAGGGGAAGGGAAGAGGAAGAGGTCCTTATAAATGAAATATTAAAATTTATAAGGCTGTTTTAGTTTCATTAAATTAAAATAAAGGACTTGTTTGTAATTATCTCATCTGACAATTGTACAATCATCACCAGTGGCTAGAATTTTAGACAACATTATCATCGGAGGGTTTTGAACCCGCTAGCTTATAAATGTTTCCCGCACTGTCGTGCGGGATAGCATTACTCAAAAATATAAGAGTAGTCTCAATTTTTTTGTGGCTTGGGACGTATTCTTATTGATAAAACTGCTAATCACGTGGCAGATAGCATTGTAAAGGTTGTTAAAACACATAGATGATAAAGCTGCTAATCACATGGCAGATAACGTTGTAAAGTTTTCTAGAACACATAAAACTTGTAAATAATGACTCTCGATTATTTTAATCACGAGATTGGGGTAAACCCAGATTAATTGGGAAATACTGGAATTTAAGTGGACCTAAAGAATATGCTAAGAGATGTCAAAAGGGGATATATAAAGTTACGAAACTACCCTAGACAATTTTAATTTAATCGACCTATTTGAATTTTCTTTCATCTTCCCCTTCTTCCTCTACCCTAACGACCGATTAATTCGCTATTTGAATATCGAATTAAGTTAGAAAAATCAAAATTGTGGAATTGATGTTCTATGGCCGTCAGGGTATCTCTTCATCCACCCTCACGAATTTTCATGTTTATTTATAGTAGTCATCTTCATAAATTAATACCGTGACGACTTTTTTCTCCTGAAAGTAACATTTGCAGAATTGGCATGGTATTCATACAAATACCTTGACAACTATAGATGTAAAATGAAAAGTCGTAAGTTTTGAAATTCTAAAGCATGCTGACTATGAACTTCCAAACCCTTGGTTTTCTGTGTTAAAAAATTGTTATTAGTCGTCAAGGTTTTAAAAACTTAACTTGGTGTTGGTCGTCAATTTAGTGCAATTTCAACCATGCCGATCGACAACAGCCAAACACTTGTTCTCATGTGTATAATTTTGTAATTAGTCATTACCGTTTTTAAAATCTATCTTGCCAAGTATTGATTGGTCGTCATGTTGGTGTGTTTTCGACCATGACGACCATCAACCGTAAAAAAAAAAAAAAAATTCCTTGTGTCCCATTTTGCTTTTTAGTCGGTATGCTTTTTTTTTTGGCGAGCATGATGATTTTTCATGCCTGAAAATCTTGAAAATGTTAATTCCTTATGTAATTTGAAGAATTAAACCCGCAAAACCCTGTCCAATTCCATTTTGAGAAGTATTTGACTAAAGTAATTCATTTTCGTTACAAAATTATCAAAAACCAAAAAAATTCCAATTTTTTTCTAACAAGATTTATAAGTTAAATCTAACAAAAATACCAATCGAAATGTTTACTTAGCAAATTTAATCTAATATTATTATCTTAACTAATTCAATAGATTAATGCTAATTAATCAGAGAGCAGATTAGGCATTACTAGATATATATGGATAAGGGACTTTATATTTTACTTCCAAATGACCTCATTTTGTCTTATTACATATATCCCATTTAATTTGGGTACACCCCAATCCCGCGAGTATGATTTTCTCGATTTACATAAGAAAAAACAATAAGAACTTCCCGATCGTTTTAAAATATTATCCTTTTCCCCAGTTTCACTGGAAGAGTGTTTCAAAACAAATAAATCTCAAAAGATCGCATGATAAAACTATATAAAAACCGAAGCGACCTGAGGTAGACCAATTTATTGTAGTCCAAATGTAGGGATCGATGTGGCAGGATACGTGGCTATGGGGGAGAGAAATAATTTCTCAATAGATTGGTTACGATTTTTTGCATCTTCTCCATTATCTGGAGAGAGAAAAAATACAAATCAAAAAGAAAAATGTTCTCTCTGATTTCTCTCTTTGCTTTTTGGTCAAAGTTAGTAAACTTCCTGTAACAGAACCAGAATGTCCACTCTTGAACTTCAGGTTGTGTATTTTCTTTGCACTTTGACCTCCAGCAAGCTTAGCATTGCAAATTGCAATGGAGAAAAACAATATTTAGACAGCTAAAGAGCGGACGTAACGCAACACAGCAATCAATTTTGTACATACATGTTATAAAATTTCAAAAAGACATGTTACAGAGTTTTAATGCTCTGAAGTATGCCACAGCCAAATACAGAGTTTTAATGCTATGAAGTATGCCACAGCCAAATATCTGCTTAATATTCAAAATGATTTCTCTGTTTTTTGGTGGCAGCAGCATGCCGCGCCCTTTGTTCATTACATACGAATTAATATAGATAGAGTTTCTTGTGTCATTATTAATCTTAGATCAATAAAGAGATTGGAAACAACAACAAAAAAAAACGACGGCCATCTTAAATCATCCATATGGACGCCCATTTAGCATCCATCCAATGAACAAGCCACCACTATATCCTCCTGCATAGCTCCGGGGAAAAAAAACATAACAATGATTCATCTTTTTTAATAAAGGTACAATGGTCCCAAAATCAAAACCCACATGGATCTAGCATAAGAAAGAGGACAAAAAAAAAAAAAAAAACATTAATCTTCTCTAATTTTTTTCTTTTCAAAATTATTTAGTGCCCTAGTTTTAACTTATACCAAATTTACCAGAATTTTTTTTTGTATAATATTCCTTCATAAATTAGTTTTAATGACACAAGATAGGATCAAACTATACACAAATTCTTTAGTAAATCGTTATTAAAAACAATTAGGATTTAGATTGATTTTAATCATGCATTATCAATAATTCAAAATAATATTAAAGAGATATTTGACTAGTTTTTAAATGAACTTACTTACCTTTCTCATTGGAATAGTTAATGGTGATTTCTTCCATTTTTACGGCATCAGAGAAGATCTCATAGATTAGTTTTTTTTAAGATCCAGACCTCTTTCCGACTACTAATAACTTTCCCCAAATAAGTTAGATGACAACTTTAATTGGAGGAGTAAATAGGCGACCAATTAAGAGCTTCTCCAATGGTCATTGTGTGTGTTTCCTATGTGCACAAAACAAATAAGACATCCTCAATCTATTTTTCCTTAAAATTAGGGAGAGAAAAAAATCCATCTCCAACAGTATTGCATATAACCTCTTCTTTTAATTAGTATAAATTTTATTTTCTATAATTAAGATTTTACTATAGATAAAAATGGTTAGTTAATATATTAAAGTCAATTCAATTAAGTAAAAGCTGACTAGGATGGTAGACAATGTCATCTATACATTGGTTTAAGACATCAGGGTTGGAGAATGATTTTAGAGAAAATGGATGTGTATCCTAGGTGGATTTTGACATTTATCTCCACACACATGCCATTGGAGAAGCTCTAATCGCTCGAGGAAAAAACGCCAAGTCGCTAACAGTTTTAATATTTTTTTAATAAAATCACTAGCCACGTCTTCAATCCACGTCCTTCCCTACATTTGGATTGGGATTTTGGTCTACGTTAAGTGATTTCGTATAAAAACAGGTATCTCACACTTCATGTTGTGGAGCCCAAAAATGGTCCCTGCTGATTCTAAGAAAGATGGGCCCGCCTATATGCGAAGGGATATGCTATTTGACACTTTCCAAATTTAGAAAAATAAGTCCACGCCTATCTACCCAAAAAGTAACGGTCAAGCGGAAGCCACTAACAAAACGATTGCCCTCAATCTCAAAAGAAAACTGGATAAACACAAAAACAGATGGTGCGAGCAATTGCATAATGTATTATGGGCTTATCGAACAACAAGATGGGAAGCGACTGGAGAGTCTCCATTCCTATTAACGTTCGTGGCAGAGGCAATCATCCCTACTGAGATCATACTACTAACCACGCGCACAGGCGTGGGAAAAGAATCTCACAACAGATCTCATGTTGCAGAAACTGGACGACTTAGAAGAAAGGCGGGAAGTCGCACTACAAAATATGGAGAACTACCAACGAAAGCTAGCCCAAGAGTACAACAAAAAGGTCAAGTTACGCAATTTTGTAGAAGGGCAGTACGTCTTAAGCCAAATCCTAATATACCAGAAGAATAAAAAGTGGGGCAAACTGGCACCAATTGGGGCGGACCATTCACGATTCATGACACAGCTGGAAAAGGCTCGTATTATTTACGCAATCTAAAGGGGGAAGTCTTACGGCACCCATGGAACGCCATATACTTGAAACCCTACTACCCATAGGCTAAGGCATAACGCGGGAGTGCGATAATGCCCAAAATTTTCTGTCAGAAGAGGAAGACGCGCATCGCGCAACCTGTTTCCATCTCTGAGGAGGAATGATGACCCTCACCAATCAATGAAATCCGGCTTATTACTACCGACTACTTCGAATCAGTAACGATTATCGACTACTTTAAACGATTACCGACTACTTCGAATCAGTAATGATTATCGACTACTTTAAACGATTACTGACTACTTCAAATCAGTAACGATTATCGACTACTTCAAACCAGTGTTAAACTATAGATAGTCATGAAACCAAGGTTACATGGCAAAGTATTCTCAGATACAATCTTGGACACCGCAGGCGAATGCCTCAGTTAGGCGACAATAAGTGTAAGAACGTCCACTCAGGAAAAATATGTCCTACAACCAAAAAATATAATCATTAATGGAATCACTAATCGAATCCACTTGCTTATGACTCCTCTGGCCAGGGCTAAACGAAGCAAAGTACATGATTCAATTCAAAGGTATCAATATATACTCCACCAAAAGATGTACTGCTATCATCGCTTTTCTAGTTTAATTTCAATATGAGTAAAATGTAGCTTGACATCCTCTCTCTGATTCAGGACGGCAGAACCACAAACATTGTACATACAAACAACACCCAATGTAAATAAAAACATTTCATTCATATAGAAAGGGGGTAACATATACTCCAATAACAATCAGAACCCACATCCAAAACCAAAAGTACATACAACCAAAATAATAAACACACCCAAGAAATCTAAAAAATCCAAAGTTCAAACACACCCAAAAAATCCAAAGTTCAAAATGTCCACAACCTACTTAAGGGGCGACTGGCTTTTCAGGCCGGGGAAGTCTTTTGAAGTTAAGCTTCTGGTTGGGAAGCATCTTCTCAATCTGATCATAAACAACATTGACAGTGTTAGTAATCGCGTCCACGGCCTTAAACTTATAAAGCACTTCAGATTTCTCTTTCTCTTCGGACAGGAGCGACTGGTAGCCTTGAGCGTCCTTCATTATCTGCTCTTTAAGACGTTGAACTTCACCAGAGAGACCCGATTCACGACTAACACTCTCCGCCAGATCATTTTAAGAAACCCCAAGCTTGCTAGTAAGTTCTGAAAGAAAAAGAAAACGATGCACGAAAACATTAATAAGTCGACAAGCAGAAAATTCCAACAAGAAAGAACGACTCGCTAAGACACAACCTACGACAGTGGCACGAGAACTTTTTAAAGATCTCAAGGAGACGCCTCTCTCCTTTCAAAGTGCCGACATTCAACAAAAAAATCACGGTACTCTAGATCTTTTTGATCCACTTCAGTTTTAAGCATAGAAGCTTGATGATAGAGGCGGTCACGCTCCACAGATAAATCTTCGACTTTCTTGGAGAGTTTCGTACATTGTACGTCTACGACTCGCTTATCGTCATGAACTTTGATTAGTTTTCCTCGAAGATCATGGTTGGACAGATTAGAGTCTCTCAGGTATGCACGAGCATCATCTCGACTTCGTTCCAGATATGCAATCCGAGAAGTCATGTATTTCGACTCCCGATTCATCTTGATAATCGTAGATCGCTTGCAACTAAGGTCCGTAGTATACTCCAAGTGTTCACGCTTGCACTTGCCCTCTAAGAGTCGATGTTCAGTTTGAAGATCCAGGTGATCCTTCTCCATGATTACCATCACCTTGGATGTCACGCTCACCATCCTCATTCCTTTCTTCTTCCTCGTCTTCCTCATCTTCGTTGTCTTGATCGTCGCCACCGCCACCTTGGTCAACGACTTCGTCGTTCTCTTCCTCATCGTCCTTCTCGTCGTCTTCCTCTTCACCATCCATAAAGGGATGAGACACAGTAGTTCCAATTACGCCAAGGCTAGAGGAAGACGCAACATACTCTTCTGTAGAAGCTTTAATTCTCTTGACGGTCTGTAGAGGCACGGAAAGTATGAGGAAATAGTTTGCAAAATGAAATAAGGGAAGACATAAGAACAACAAACATACCTTCTGGGAAGGAGAGGACTTTCTCTTCGTAGGAGCATGAGGGGGATTGGATGCGCAGTCGACAGCAGATTTCTGAAATATCACAAGGTAATTAATTATAGCCAGACGCATTCTAAGGCGATTAAAGGGAAAAAAACAGATACTTGAAAAAGAAGATCATACCACGGGACAACCACTAAGATCAATCACCCAGGGGAGGTAGTCGTCATAGCGTGCAGGAACACAGACTCTCGGCTTCAATGAATTCCAATAGCTCCACCCCCAAGCCCAGGGTCCAATGACTACCAACGGCGTGCGGGTCCAGTCGTAGTCATGTTCGTCTCTCAGGCGATCAGAAGAAGAAAGAGGGCGGTTGGGACCAGGAGCCGTCTTCAATCTTTTAACATCAATCTCGTCGAGCAGATGGAACACGCCAGCGGCTTTCTGCTTATCAGTGGCAGGGGTATGACGAAAGCTCACGCTCCACGGAACCCGACTACGAGCAGTACAGAGATCAGAGTAAGTCTCATTAAATTTCTCTCAGGTGAACTCGTCTCTCTTTATCAAGAGGAGTGTAGGAACTCATGCCGGTAAGACCTTGCGCATGAAGGCTGCATTCCTTCATCACTCTCCAGGCATTCCCAATATATTGATAGGACGCACGATTGACAGTTTTGTCCTTTCTGCAACGATAAGCGAGGACATCGTAAAGGAATGGGTTATCGTACAAAGGAAGAGTGAGACCAGCCTCCAGTTGACCCACTGATGTGAGCAGATGCATGTCATCGTAAGGAAACTACTCAATTATCTCCAGATTCAAGTCATCGTGGTCACCATAAAAGGAGATTTCAAATCGCTGAAGTTTGTACCTTTTCTTAATGGTTTCAAGAGACATATGCCTGAAACTATGTTTCTGGAGTAGTTCACTCCCTTCAGTCTGACTAAACTTTGGAGGGGAAGGAAGAGCTGCCATCATGTCTGTGAGAAGAACTCCATTATGACCAATATCTTTGCCAGGCTCTGCGACGACGTAGGGGGGACGCTCCTGAGGACAATCAGAAGAAGGAGACGCAGTAACAGGGGAGTCGTTTGTCCTTTTGGATCGCGTTTCAGATGGACGACGATCCTTGACGTCCACGACTACAGATTTCATGCGATTAGATGGGGAATCTTTGGATACCTTTCCGCCATCATCAGTTGCGATTTTCCCACTCGGAGGTTTAGGGTTGGGGGGCTTGAAACCTTTGTTCGACTTTAAGGTTTTATCAGAGGGTTGAACATGAGGGTCCGGAGGATTCTTGCCAGAATGACCACCACTTCTAGTAGAACTAGCCATGAACAGAGAAGATACCTAAACCACAAACGGGGCAGTCTCAGTGCAGAAACAAGAGAAAAACGAAGACTCTAGGGTTTTTCACGCTCTAACTTGAACTTGGCTAAAAAAACTATAAAGAAAAGAGAAAGAGAACATACTTACATTTTCAGAAAAACAAGAGAGCACGGCTTCAACAAAACACGATGCGCAGTTTCAGAAGTTATGAAGAAGGATCAGTACCTCCACCAGTTATGAAGAAGAATCTATGTCTCCACCACATAAAGAATAGAGAGAATGCTTCAGAGAAGTTAAGATTAAAAGACAAGAGAATGAGAATGAAGGAGTTAATTCAGGAGAGAATAATCCTTAAATAGCCAGAGGGGAATGTGAAGCGATGTGGGGAGACTTGAATGCCAGGGGGAGACCATGCATTAATGGTGAAGAACGTGGGGATTGAATTACCAAATCGCCCTAGGCAATCAGAGTAAATCAACGGGCAAACTGTAACTGCAAAATAATCACCATACATGTGGCACGATCTCAAGGCAGGAGCAATATGATTACCCTACAGCGAAAGCATGGAATCATCTTCAAGGGTTACTTTTACAATTCACGAGGCGAATTCGACGAGCGGCTAGGAGTTTTCCACGTGCATCCAAAGTGACGTGCCAGCTGTAAAGAGCCGTTACACGCGTGTAGGAGTGGTCTACTCGGCATTTAATGCGTTCAACCACCCCACCTAACCAAACAAGAGACGTGTCATGATGAGAAGACAAGGCGACGTATTGGAAAGCCGCTAGTCGTAGTATAACGGAGAATTACCGTAATAAGCGACGAGCGATGAGCGACTAGGGAAGGATCTGGTGGGACCATGTCGTTTTGTCTATAAATAACAGACTCAACCTAATGAGAAGGGGTTGGTCTTTTTAGGAGAGGAGAGGAGATATCATAAACTTGTATTTTCTTTTACTCATCTTCATTGAATTATGTAACACTCAAACTCATATAGTAAGAATTTAAACTCATTTACCCCCGTGGATGTAGGCTAAGGCCGGACCACGTAAATCTTCTCGTGTCATCTATTTATCAGTCATTTATATTCCCTGCACCACTATATTATTTCTGATAGCGTATGTAAACGGATAATTAGTAAGGTATGATAGATTAGATAAATTGCAAATGTCGATTTCGATGATGCGTACTTCGAACTCGGCTAGATCCATTAACTTGGTTTATAGCGGTTACGGGATCTCACACCCTACTCATCTTTGATTATGGGATTCAGATAAAGCAGTTCATTAATCTCAAAAATCAAACTATGGACTAAACAAAATATTTTGCGACAGTTTCCGGCTAAATGTGCCAGCAACAACAACAATCTAGTTACCTGACACAATAGCTATGGTACTGTCATATTTACTTGTGCATACTTTGGCTAAGACTTGGATTCCATGCATATTTGCTGGTCGAGAAATTTTCATTTATCAGGTTGATCATGACAAGAGAAAACAAACGGATTAAAAGATCACGACATTGTTCAACACCTTCACGGAAAATCTCCTCATTTAGCTTTCTAAATGAAGGGGCGTAGGAAGTATCAGATAGATTAACTAGGGTAGAAAATAGCAGTTGTTCCTTTCTAGCCTTCTGGAATACATTTCCTCATTGTACGACTCCATCTCTCTCATCCCCCTATTCTTATCTCTTAGTCCAACATCCTTTCCGGCAATTTCTTCCGCCCGTTGGGTTGTCATGTAGCTTTCCAACGGCTATTTTCAACTGGAGATCCACCGGAAATTGTATCGGAAAATCTCTGATAGCTCTCTCTTTCTTCTTTTCTAGTTTTTTCCCCTAGCACCATGTTCATGCTAATCTAACCTATCACTTTGAATCTCTCTATGAATCACATTAGCTAATGAGAATAACAAATTCCTCCGAAATCACCGATCTCACCAAAATCACGAGCAACCCAATGGAAATCACAGAAAAGGAACACTACTGTCACTGGAATTGCCTCTACAACACCGATCCAAGGATCAAAGAAGAAGAAGAAGAAGAAGAAGTATATCACTCACCACATGTTTTCCAGTCAATCAGGCGCATCAAAAATAGCAAGACAAAAAGAAATCGCAAGAATCTCAGAGTGCTCAAGCAATCCATCTCAGAAGTTACAAAATCTCAATTCGTTAAATACACTCACAATTCTACACAAGATCACCTTAAAACTACCAAATCTCAGTGTTATCCCCTTTACCCATCCTATCAAGCCCAGCCTGTAAAATCCCCTGCTCACCCCTTTCACTCTCTGTGGAATCTTCACCTCAGGTATGTACTGGTAAGTGAACTGTATGACCTAAATCTGCTAAATGGTACCAATTGCTTAACTCATAATCAATTTATCAACCTAGTCGATTATCTAATTTACTATCCTAATTACTATTCTATAATGCATCCCTTATCCCCCAATGCTCTAATCTATGAAATTTCTAAATAATGCATCCCTTATCCCCCAATGTTCTAATCTCTGAAATTTCGAAATTTCTATAATGCATCCCTAAGAAGTTCATTTTAGACAAAGCAAAATCCAAAATATTTCCTCCCATCCCAGATAAACATGTCATCATAAGCAAAATAAACAAAATATTTTTGGATAGACCTCACACCCCTCAGAATCATGAAAGTCACATTAGAAATCTAATCAAGATTAGACCTGCTAGAATTACCAGTTTGCAGTCTCTGACGAACCCTCTCTGCATGCCTCCTAGTTGGTAGTGCAGGGGTATAGTCTCGTACTCGTCCTTCCCTTGCAGAAGCTCTTGCAGGTACAGGCCCATCATGAACTTCAGCTCGTCCCTCTTCATGTGTTGGTGGTGCTGGCTCAGATTCTAGAATCACTTGAGGTGGATTAACTCCCCATATCCAGCATTGTCTATAGCAGCAACTTCAGCAGCAATCCTACCAACCACATGACACAACATATCTAGTTGAGAAAATGCCATAACCTGTGGAGGAATGGGAATAGTAGCAATCCTGCGTATCTCTGCTCTAACAGGTACAGGAATAACATCAGCAAAGAATCCCTGTCGAACTCCACCAGTAACTACATAGCGATCTCCAACAAGTACAACACCTTCATTAACCACAAATTGGCCAAGCTGTAGATGAGTAGCATACACCGCCCACCCATCATTTGCACTCCAACCATGCCCTGGCTCTCGGCTAACCGTAATTGGAACGGGTGTAGATCTATCACCCACATGACCTCCAGCAACAGGGGTAGACTCATCTTCTTTTTGAGTACCACTCCACTGCCGACTTCATGTGAACTGTTGGGAAAGATCACCCTCTCATCACCACAACTACTAATTTCACCAGCTGCATACACACTATTCTGGAACCTCACTGGCATGCTTTTCCTATCTCTTATATTCACCCACAATCATTTCAATTGATTAGCTCCTTAAAGGAATCTGATCATAAATTATCAACATGCATGGAACATAATAGGATCTTAAGTTACCTGATTTGGATATGGGTAAGTAAATCTTGGTCGCAACACCATGAAACCTTGTCCAGGTGGGATTTGATCATACTGCTGCTCCATCTTCACCCTCCGATTGTAGCGCAAATTATCCCAATGCCAATTGAAGTTCCGAGTATAGTTTATTGCTTCTCGTCCATTTGGAAAAGCAATTCCATAAGGCAAACTGGTAATGGGGTAGTTGGGGTTGTACCAACTCAAAGTATGTTCCTCCAATATTTCAGGAGTTTACTCTACGATTTCTTCTTCACAATAAAAAAAACACGAGGCATTTTATTTGGATTTTTTCTCTGAAGTTTGAAGATATCTCTCTCTGGGGAAAACTTTCTCTGATAATGGTCAGGCAACTGAAGAGGTTCCTCTCCCAATTGGTTTTTATAATACTGGGAAGAGCAACTGTCTTCAAATCCTTACCGTTGATCACAATCTATCAACTTTACCTCTTAATCTTTATCTTCACTAGGAGAACTGCTCAGACGCAACCGTGCCTTGTCATGTATATAGGCTTTATAACATATAATCATGTCTATAAACCGTCTCTAATGGTTCGCATTGAGCGGTTAGCCACACTTGGCAAAAAATATTTACATGCAACTGGCAATATTAGGCCTAATAATTCTTGTTTCTATCAGCATTAGACAATTATTGGTTTTACAGATGGGCCGGATCATCGTTTCCTTAGAACCCGACTATCCGAAAATCCGGATTCTCGAGAACAATCAATACCACCAAAAAGTCAACTCTAAGATACGATATACCAGTCAACAGATTCTGCTGCAGGCTCAGAACAACGACACTCCAAACCCAGGTAAGTTAGCTAAAACCTCAAAACCTATAATTCTCTCAACAACTAATCTTTGTCACAGGGCTACACTCCAGGAACCATTATCCAGCACGCACTACATCAAGCACCAGTCAACATCGGAACATGTGACAAAAGCTCACCAAGATAAGTGCTGGGAACAATCAACTGGCCTCAGCTATAAACAAAACTTGCAACACCATGAGCAGAACTTGTACCATCAGCCACCCGTGATAATTTTTCAAATTAAAGTTCTCTTTTTCCCTCCAAACTATACTCCCATTTTATACACTTGCCATGCTCATAGTGACCATTGTTAGAGCACTGCTCGGTCGAACTCGCAAGCATTGCTATCTCAAGCTTGTTTGTCAATGTTAGTGATCAAAACTATAAGTCTTGATTTCTAGTCTACTTATAGTGATGTCTCGGACTAGGATAGTTTTGTGTAATTGAGTTTAGACTTCACGGTTCATCATTGAAGATGAAGAACTACTAAGGAGAGCTTGTGGAACTTCATCAACAAAAGTTATGTGGAGACTGAAACTCATCTATCACTTGGAAAGTCTATTTCTATTCTATCTCTTATCTTTGAGACATAAGTCGTATTACGATAGTTTTCGTTCATACACATTTGAGACTTCGAGCTGAGTTTATCTCGCTTATATATTTCTCGAAATATGTGTTGGTAAGCTTTCGCTTCAACCAAGTTAATCTCATATTCTTGACGAAAGTCAAAAGATGATCATGTGAAAATTACCGAGTAACATCATACATGGTTTGTGATTTACAATCATTTGGTGTAAGCTTGGAATATTTCGTTATGACTATTTCAATAACTTGAAAATCGCTTTGATGCTAATAGTGTGTGAAAACGACTATTGTAGTCCATGTCCGAGAACCATAGTATGTATACCCGTATGCGTACCTGTTGGTTTGAGAAATACGGGAACCTTAGTATGCGTACGCGTATGCGTACTGGTGTAAGGTTCATGTCTGTGAATTTCTGCTGGAGTTTGGAAGTGTTTAGGTATGCGTACCCGTTTGCGTACCTAAGTGAACAATGTTCTAAAATCGGTTATGTTCATGAACTAATACATTTATATAATAAGGAATACATCTTTGCAAACCGTGGCTATAATGTTCGTGAATTGATTCAAGTGAATCAAACCGATTTTGCTTCAATTGTGTTCTTATATACTTCTATGAGAACATAACAATTGAACAACTCTATAACTAGTTTCATTTGAAATCATTTGAACTAGTTGTGGTTAAGATGAATAAAATTGATATGAGAGTGTTCATATAGCTAACCTCGGTTAACTACTGTTGAGCCAACCCGGTGTACATCTTTAGGTACAGTTACCTAAACCTAAATGAAAAGTGCATTTCATTTGTGTGTGACAAGATAAGCTCAATCTAACAGTTGAAATATATTAGCTTGATATGAATCAGGTTTTCATCTAAAGGTGAATATTGAATGCTTTGTTACCAAGGTAACTTAGATTGCAAACCCTGAATTGAAAACTATATAAAGGAGAACTCTATCAACTGGGAAACCTAATCCCCACACCTCCTGTGTGTTACTAGTTGCATAAGCTAGAGTCGATTCTCCTTTAACCTTAGGTTTTTCACGAAACCCTGTAGGTTAACGACTTTAAGACTTCATTAGGATTGTGAAGCAAGACCCAACTATTTTCTCTGTAGTTGCGTGTTCCGATCTTGCTGTTTCTATCGTATTGAGTACTATCTTTTCTAAGATTTGCTCGAGATTTATTCTCCGATAGGCAAGATAAAAAGTAGTCACAAACATCTTCGTCTCATCGTTTGTGATTCCACAATATCTTGTTTCGTTTCCATACGATTAAGATTATTGTGAGGTGATTGATAATACTAGGCTGTTCTTCGGGAATATAAGTCTGGTTTATCAATTGGTTTTTGTTCACCTTGATTTATCAAAAGAAGGAACAAAAACTCTTGGGTATTTCTATGGGAGACAGATTTATTTATTCTATAGACTTTTTTGTGTAAGACAGATTTGTTTATCAAGTCTTCGACTTTGGGTCGTAGCAACTCTTGGTTGTGGGTGAGATCAGCTAAGGGAATCAAGTGCGTAGTATCCTGCTGGGATTAGAGACGTAAGAAGCGCAACTGTACCTTGAATCAGTGTGAGATTGATTAGGGTTCAACTATAGTCCAGTCCGAAGTTCATTGGTAGTAGGCTAGTGTCTGTAGCGTCTTAATGCAGTGTGGTGTTCAAATCTGGACTAGGTCCCGGGGTTTTTCTGCATTTGCGGTTTTCTCGTTAACAAAACTTTTGATGTCTTTGTTATTTCTTTTCCGCATTATATTTTGTTATATAATTGAAATATCACAGGTTGTGCGTTGAATCGATCAATTGGTAAATCCAACATTTGGTTGTTGATTGAAATTGATTGATCCTTGGATATTGGTCTTTGTTACCATCCAAGTTATTTCACATAATAATCAGGCTCGTGGATTTCTATCGGTTTGATTTGTTGATTACATTGTGAAACGGAGATATAAACTCTTTGATACTTTTCTCTAGATTGAGTCTAACTATATAGTTGATTCTCTTGAAAGTATATTGGAGTTTGTCTATCCAGATTGCCGAACGAAATATTGTGTGTGGTTGTTAGACCCCTGCTTTTTCAATTGGTATCAGAGCAGGCAAACACGTTTAAGACCTTATAAGTCTGTGTTTGTAGCAATCTGATTTCTGTGGACAAAAGAAGTATCTCTCAAACTACATACACAAGGATGTCTTCCAAAGTTCTTGATTATGCCAAAAATCTTGAGTTTCTCTCAAAGGATAACTCCTTAGTAGATTCTTCCGGATCCCGGGGGAAAAACAAGAAAATTGACATCGTGTCAGAATCTGAAATTGAACTCACCAGATCGTTATATCGTTGATTTTCAAGGATCTAAAATCAAGACTCTTGAAGAAAAGAATGATCAGTTTATTGATGAATTCGAGAAAACTCTTGAAAGGGAACGTGAAATCTATTGCTTTATTGAATCTCTCTCTAACAATATAGAAAAGTTGGTTCAAGAAACTACTCTACAGGGTGAAAAGATTAGTATGCTTGAAGATACTGTTAGAGAGGAATCAATTAGAGAAGAACGTTTAATCAAGACTCATTCATCAGAAATGAATAGTCATTGTGTTGTAAAAGAGAAACTTGTTGCATCTCTTCGGTGTGCCCAAGAACAGTGTATCACCTTGAGAAAGGAAATCTCTGTTTTGATGAGTAAGTCATCCTATGTACCTCCTTCTGATTCTCACAAGGTTTTACTAAGTGTGAATAAAATTCCCCCCAAGGAATCACCCTCTGTGAATCACTTGCAAAACTCGCATGTGACAGAAAAGCTTATGAGTCAAGGAAATTATGTTTCTAATCCACGATGTTGTTCCTTCTGTGGGAAAAAGAATCATTATGCTCTTCATTGTTTTGCTAGAAAGAAACAAATTTGTGATCTTCATAATTTGCTTCTTTTTATAGTCGACAAAGTAAATCGTTTGACAACTCCTACAGTGAATTACTTTCCTACAGAAAACAAGAACTCTTATAAAACTGATTTCTCTTCAAGAAATCATCACATGTTGCAAGTTCCTCTTAATGGTAAAAATGCTTGTGCCACTAATGAACACATTCCATGTGTTTATAAGAATGTGTCTTGCAAGTCTAAGACGAGAAGATGGAAGTCTTTCAACTCTTCTCTTCTGGAACCGATCTCTAGAGGTCCTAGACTTAGTCCTCAGAAAAATCCTTCTGATGGACTTTTAAAGGGGTTTATGACAAATTCCTCTGCAATAAGTTATAATCGATGGAAAGAAGGGAATACACGTTATAAACGCACAAAAGATATGTACAACTCTTCTCCCATACTTCATAGTGAGACAACTTCTCACTCCTTTACCTGATCCCAAGTAATCTCATCCTTGTATCTATCTTGAGAGTTTCAAGGATGATTGTTGTGGGAGTCTCAAGATTAGATGTATGTTTTTATGCGTTTTCATGTTAATTTTCCGAGTCATTCGATCCTGCTGATCGTTTCTCGTGCTCTAATTTGAAGAGAATTTCTCTAAAAATTATTGAGCCAGGTTAACAGATATTGTGTTTCTCCTTGTTGGATCTCTTCCAAATCCATCCTCCTTCTGTAATCGGTCCATGAACGTTCGTGTCCTCTTCTTGAGAGTTCATAGGGTTTCCATAACATGAGGTTCCTTCTCATGTTTAAAAACATACATATATATATATATATATATATATTATATATATTATGTTGTTCCATCCCTAACAAAAATCATATGGAGAACTTTTCAAGATCTCAAGAGATTGTAAGTCTTGACATGGAGGAGGACACTTAAGGACGTGATTCAGTTCAAGAACTTGTTCTGAAGAAGATGCTTGCAAGGAAAGAGCACAACTCCTGGATTGATGAATCTGTCAAGGATTTAACTCGTTTTCAGGATGATTCAAAGGTCGAGCTTGCAAATCGCAAAATGTTCCTCTCTCTCTCCATCACACTTTTTCCTCTCTCTCTTTATCCAAAACAAATAACCATTTTCATTTTAATCTTATCAGATTCCTCTCTCTCCATCACACTTTTTCCTCTCTCTTCATCACACTCTACCACGTGTTTCTCTCTCTTCCACATTATAAAAATCCATAAGAAGACAAGAGTGAGAAGAAGATGACACGGTGAACATGCTACTATTTGCTGTTCGTACTTCATACCCTCTCAAAAGTGTTTAAAAACTTTGAAAATCTTAAACTCAAATGAGGGAGCGTCATACCCTGTCAGTTGTCCCGTCACCATATGTTTGGTTCTAAGTAGCACAGCTTATTTTATTTGTTGTTCGTACTCTATAGCTAGGGAGAATTTTTTTTCGGGGCGCTGTATGATTCAGCGCTTGCGTGTTTTCATTCAGCGAAAAGGTGACTTTTTAAGTGCGGAACCATTCAGCGCTTAAATCTCGCTGCTATCTCCATTGCGAGCACATGCTAGGAGAGAGAAAACACTTTTTTTTGAACTGCAACACTTTTCTTTTAATCTAGCAGCTCAATCAATCCCATAGGACTTATCCTTAGGGAAATTCCTATGGGAATGAACAAAAAAAATTAATTTATTCAGCAAAGTGGATGATCAAACCCATTTTCCCACTAGGGCGAAGCTCAGTTGGCTGGCAAAGATTAGCCGCTAATAGACGCATTATTGTGTCTAATATGTCTCAATTGTATATATTTTTAGTGTTCGATTTTGTATTTATTTTGTTATTTTATGTCTTTGTAGGTATTTTTAGAGAAATAAGCTCTTGCGGCGAAATTGGCTCGAAAAGTGGTGTTTTACACCCCAGGATAGAGTACTAAAGGCACCCAAGAAATGCACCAGAAGCACCCCAAAAATGTGTCGGAGGAACCCCGGAAAAATTACTATCTACGCCCAAAAATTACTATTTGCACCCCATAAGACAAGTGCTAAAGGGACACCCATGCAGGATTAGGGGGAGGACATGTTCTTCTCAAATTCAAAAAAAATATTTTTGGGGGGAAAATATTCCCTTTCACTGGCAGAATTTCAATCGGATGTTTGGACGTGATTTAGTGAGATTCAATCCCTGAAACTTAGTGGGTAGACGTGATATGACTATAGAAAGCTATTATGGGTGATTTTATCGATCAAATTTGGCTGGATAACTTGTTTTAATCCAAACAGGGAGTTGGAGGAAAAACATGAGCTTGCACGAGTTGTGAGAAATTTAAACGTGTACTGCACGTGTTTGGAAGACTCAATAGATATCCTGGAGCGTGAAGAAGGTATAGAATGAAAGAAATACAGCTGCATGCGCGTGGAAGATCAAAAAATGGAAATTATTTCCGTGAGAATAAAAATAATAAAGAGAAGATTTTTTTGAAGTTATGGAGGAGATTCGATGCATCTTTCTGGTATAAATAGATTACCCAGGTCATATAGAAGGGGTGTCGAGAGTTTGGGGTCGATAGGAGAGCTCAGGAGACGTGAATCAAGAGTTTTCAGAACTCTGTTGTTGTTGTTGCTGCTGCTCGTGAAGAACAGGGAAACAACGACGGTTTCTTCAACTGGTTGTAACAGTTTCTTCAACTGGTTTGCAACATTTATCTTCGTTGTAACAGTTTCTTCAACTGGTTTGCAATATTTATCTTCATTGTAACAGTTTCTTCATCCTCTTCTGCAACATTTATCTTCAGATTTGTAACGATTATCTTCATCATAACAGTTGAGAGTTGAAACAGTCGATCTGTAACGCACCTGTGCTGTTGCAGATTTTCTGTTTCATTATTTTCTCTTCTTGTAAACACTTTTTGAGCCATGAATACATATTTTGAGTGTGTTTTCGACATGATGAGTTAAACCCCAACACTGGGACGACGGAGGAGGCCGAACTTCATACATGGGTAAATTTGTTTTATTCTTTTTTATGACTTTTGCACTAAAATTAATTGAAATACGATTTGATTAAATTGGTTGTTATTTGATTAGATGGGTCATGCTTAGCTTAGGTGATTTGATGTCCCATGCTTAACATTTACAATCAATGTTTTGAGAATCTACCTTGGCAAAAATAGAGTCCATGTTTATATTTCTTGAACTAAAATTGTTGAGAATAAATAAGTGAACCTTATATTATAAAGATTTGCTAAATCCTTAGTCCCGGTACCTCTTGCACCATTTGTAATATTATTGTATATTTTTATTAAATTTAAAAACTCGAATCTTCACAAGTCTTAATGAATCCTTTTTAACACTATATTAAAACCACATCAATTTTTGCGCTCGAAAAATTCACGCCCAATGCTACTTTTCAATCAGTAGCAGTACTACCTTTCATTTCCCGCCCATTAATTTTAGTATAATAATAATAATAAAAGTTATAAAAGGTATAAAAGTTGTAAGACTTATATAATATAATAATATGTCAAAGAATATAAAAATAAAATGTATAAAAGTTAAGCTAAAGTTTTGCATGTGATCTGTAGTAAAAGAAATATCGGGAAAAGGAATTGCACTGGGCGGTTGTGGCATCACCGCGGGAGTTTGAAGTTCAAACGCCAGCGATTTTACGTCGCCCATGCGGTTTTACATCAAGCGCGAGTCTCTCTTTCCAACTCACTCAACAAATCAACAAATTTGTTTGTTTGTTCATCCGTTTTTCATGTTTGTTGAGTCCATAGTAGGAGCAAAATGAACAAAATTCAAGTTTGTTCATTCCATAGGAACTGCTATTAGGTGCAAAATACTTTATTCTCTAAATGATGTACACATATATATCTTGGTGCATAGAGTATTCTTTTGTTTCCACTTTCTACTTTACTGGACATGAAATCAAAGCAGTGACATGCTCATAACCAATTGCCACATTGGCCGACAGCTTCCATTCTTATGGTACCGGACTACGACATGGTTATGATGCTCAAAAACACCATTTAGCTTCATTTCCTTTTGGTGAACAGTTTCGCGTGTAGTTTCTACAAATGACTTCAAACAATCTTATTAGCAGAATAATGAGGCCTAGCTAATGTAGTTCTGGGTATAATTGTGTTGCACTTACGATCTTATCAAATTCCTTCACACTTACATTTGGCTTGCTCTCTAGCAAAACAGAAAATATATCTGCTCCACTGCGAATAGATAAGACATATCCGCTCTACAACTGGATAAATATCCGCTCAACATCTGGATATGAAGAGCTGTCTGCTAAACAACGAGACAAATCGACTAAACAGTGGTAAAGAGATGTATGCTAAATAGCGAGACAGATCATCAATAGAGAAACGCCCTCTCAACAGTTGATCATATCGTGAAGTTAAAACCTATAAAAATCTTGAAAATGCGGGGGTCTAACAACCACACCCAATAATTCGTTTGGCAATCTGAGAGGACTTACTCTAATACACTTTCTAGATAATCAACTAGACATTTAGACTCAATCTAGAATAAAGTATATCAAAGAGTTTAATATCTCTAACTCTTAATTCAATCCGCAATCAGCAAATATGAATCTGCGAGCCCGATTGAATATAAGAGGAGTTACTTGAACGGTACCAAAGACCAATGTTCAAGTGTCAATCAATGTAATTCAACAACCAAAGGTTGGATATTCTAATTGATTGATCTTAATGCACAACCTGTGATATTTCAATTATATAACGAAATATAATGCGGAAAAGAAATAACACAGACACCATAATTTTGTTAACGAGGAAACCGCAAATGCAGAAAAACCCCGGGACCTAGTCCAGATTGAACACCACACTGTATTAAGCCGCTACAGATACTAGCCTACTACCAATTAACTTCTGACTGGACTGTAGTTGAACCCTAATCAATCTCACATTGATTCAAGGTACAGTTGCGCTCCTTACATCTCTGATCCCAGCAGGATACTACGCACTTGATTCCCTTAGTTGATCTCACCCACAACCAAGAGTCGCTACGACCCAAAGTCGAAGACCTGATAAACAAATCTGTCTCACACAGAAAAGTCTATATGATTGAATAAATCTGTCTCCCACAGAAATACCTAAGAGTTTTTGTTCCGTCTTTTGATAAATCAAGGTGAACAAAAACCAATTGATAAACCGATCTTATATTCCCAAAGAACAGCCTAGTATTATCAATCACCTCACAATAATCTTAATCGTCTAGCGAAACAAGATATTGTGGAATCACAAACGATGAGACAAAGATGTTTGTGATTTATTTTTATCTTGCCTATCGGAGATATAAATCTCAAGCCAATTTTACAATTGTACTCGTACGATAGAAATAGCAAGATAATATCACACAACTACAAGAGAAGTAGTTTCGGTCTGGCTTCACAATCCCAATGAAGTCTTTAAGTCGTTAACCTACAGGGTCTCGAGAAGAAACCTAAGGTTAAAGGAGAATCGACTCTAGCAATACAACTAGTATCACACAGGAGGTGTGGGGATTAGGTTTCCCAGTTGTTTCTCATTTATATAGTTTTCAAATCAGGGTTTGCAATCTAAGTTACCTTGGTAACAAAGCATTCAATATTCACCGTTAGATGAAAAATCTAATTCAACCAAGCTAATATCTTTCAACCGTTAGATCGAACTTAGCTTGTTACACATAAATGAAATGTACCATCATTTAGGTTTATGTAACCGTACCCAAACGTGTACACCATGTTGGTTCACAAATAGTTAACCGAGGTTACCATATGTTTACTCTTTTAGTAACCTTATTCATCTTAACCATAACTAGTTCAAATGACTCAAATGAAACTAGTTAATGAGTTGTTCAATTGCATAGAAAATACAAATGAAACAAAATCGGTCTGATTCACTTGAATCAATCATGAACATTATAGCCACGGTTTGCAAAGATTGCATTCCTTATGATTTAAATGTTTAAGTTCAAGAACTGACCGATTTGATAAAATAACAAGCTTAAGTATGCGTACGGGTATGCGTACCTAAGCAACCGGATTCTTAAGTTTGTTAAGTTTCCAAACTTAGCAGAAATTCTCGGCTCGAAAACTTCCGCCAGTATGCGTACGGGTACGCATACTTAAGGTGACTAGTTTAGGAGTTTGTAATTCCCAAACTCAGCAGATATTTTCGGTTCGAAAACTTCCTCCAGTATGCGTACGGGTACGCATACTTAAGGTGACTAGTTTAGGAGTTTGTAATTCCTAAACCCAACAGATGTTTTCGGTTCGAAAACTTTTACCAGTATGCGTACGGATACGCATACTTATCTTGTCTCCTTCACCAATTTCGTATACACACATATGCATACACTTGGCTCCCGGTTTATGGATTGATACACTAATGTGCGAATACACTATATATGCTTATATCCAAAATGGTTATATTATCAACTCTACATTTTAATCATTGAAACATTCTTAGAGGATGACAATAGCCGTTTTCACACACTATTAGCATCAAAGCAATTTTCAAGATATTGAAATGTCGACATGACTTTCGTCACGAGTAAAGATGAACATGGCTAAAGCGAAAGCTTGCCAACACATATTTCGAGAAATATGTGAGTGAGATATACTCAACTCGAAATCTCCAATGTGTATAGTTGAAAACTATATCGTAAATACGACTTATGTCTCAATATAGGAGATAGAGTAGAAATAGACTTTCCTAGTGATAGATGAGTTTAAGTCTCCACATACCTTTTGTCGGTGAAGTTCCACAAGCTCCCCTTAGTAGTTCTTCGTCTTCAAATGATGAACGCCGAGAAATCTAAGCTCAACTACACTATCTATGTCCTAGTCCGAGACATCTATAAATAGGCTAGATATCAAGATTTATAGTTTTGATCACTAACATTGACAAACATGCTTGAGATAGCAACGCATGCGAGTTCGACCGAGCAATGCTCTAACAAATCTAAATGCTTAACCACTCCTCCACACTTAAACATTACATTTTTCCTAATGTAATTGAATCGTCCAATGAAGAAAGTAAGGTGGAAAATCCTAAAATGCGATATGCAACAAGCAAACAAACAAAAATAAAAGATAGAGAAAAGGGAACAAATCTGATGGGTTGACTCTCATGAAGGGAAAGGTATTTGTTTCCCTGTTTTCCAGTAGCACGTTCTAAAACAAGGTGAGATTGGTACCTTAAAATGAGCTGCCAATCATATATATAAAGTACGAAAAGTTGGGGATCAACCCAACTAATCTGGTCAGCTGAAAATATGCACATGCAAACACTATAATCATCCAAATATATATGTGAATCCATTCCCAATAAAAAAAAACAGTCCTTAGTAATCAAGCCATGCATTGTCGGGATAAGTAAATCATTCACACAAAAAGGTATAAATTGTTCAATAGTTAATATTCTTGTCGAGGTGCACGCCCTAAATCAAGCTCTAAATCAACGGAAATAGCTTTTGCGGCTGATCAAATTCACTCGTTGAACAAGGGATCAATGGAGCAATAATATCATGACTCATAGACCTACTATCATCTACAACGGTTTTATTATTAATGTTATCAAGATGAGAAAATCAGAACTTGATAGGTCATACAATGGCTTAAAGGTCGAGGTCGGAGCTTTATCGACTGATGGAACTAGTCGAGACTCGGGCAGAACTAGAGGTTCCACTTTGGGCTTCCATATATTAGTGTCTAACAACAGTGTGGAGTCTAACAATGCATCGACTTTACAAATAAAACTATCATCATCAAAATCATACCCAAAAGGAGCTAAGCATACCTCTAATGTATTTTCCAAGTGGCTCTTACAAAAGCTTTGCAAGTACATACTTACTTTTTTTCACCCTCTACTGATTTCAATTGCAGCACTCCAAACTAAGGTACCTAAAAAAATCAAACAAGCTATGTAAAAAGGAACTAAGAAAAATTTGAAAGAAAAGTAAAAATAAATTATGTACAGAAAATAAAAACTGAACTACGACTAGATGATAAAAGATATCAATCAGAGAGTATTATGCAACCACTCCCTGGCAGCGGCGCCAAAAAATTGGTAGGCTCAGAAACCTACAATAAATATACTGAAGTGCACATTGTCTAACTAATAAACAATGGAAAATACAGGTCATTCCCACGAGAAGTGTGAAAATACTAATACTAAATAATATCACGAATAACTAATCAAATTCAATATTTTCAGAAATTACGGAACTATGAAAACAAAATAATAAAGATGTAACAAAGATTAAGAGAATCGGTAACCAGAGTTTTATGGTATCCAAAGTAGTTAATATCGTGTATCGGTCTCGTATCAGTCGTATCCGATACACCTATACAAAAGATCTTATCGTTTTTTCTCGACGATACATCATTAAAATTAGAATTTTTAATAGTTACAATGTTCAAGCATAATAATAATAATAATAATAATCATAAACATATCTCAAAATTTTAAATAAAATGTGGTTTATCAGAGGCTTGTTAGTAAAACAATCAAAAACAAAACCAACATCTCATTGTCGTCGATTGAAGAAAAAATACTAACCAGAAAAAGAAAAGAAGATGAAAGTGAAGATAAAAAAAAACTTTAAAAAATTGGGTTGAAAGAAACAAAAGAAGAGATTCAGGAGGTAGAGATGGCAAAATCGTGGTTTTTTATTATACAAACACTATTACTACGATAATATCGGTGTATCAGTGAAGACGATATATTGGTTTTGTACCGGCCGATACAGACGATATTATCCTTCAATCTTTGTATCGCTGATATTTTCGATATCGTATAGATATATTCCGATACACGATAAAAACCTATAATATCGGCCGATAAAACCGATATTGACTACCTTGATTGTATCCACCACTACTTTTGTCCAATTACTGAAATGAAATATAATTATGAATATATGTTTATCCTCTGTTTAATTGACATCACCTGTTATAAGCACAGAGTCGCAAATATCACCGATTTATCCTAAGCATAACACATCAAAAGAATAAATCCAAGCATGCACTATTAAATTGCGTCAGATAGAAAATTATACGAAACTAAATGTTAGTTCACAAATAATATTTGGCTATTCTAAGCATAACCCATCAAAGGAATTAACCCAAGCATGGACTATCAAATAATGAGACAAGCATATTTGTAAAGCTATCAATTATGCACATAAGTTTTTCAAACCGGTGAAGCAACAACTCATTTTTCAATAAATCAATAAACAATATTTGAAAATCAGTTTATTCAAATCATAATGGTCTATTAATGCTACATCATTCAATTCAAAGTAGCCTAACACCCCAAGTAGTTTCAACCATAAAAACTCTAGTTACAAGAATCTAGCAAGACATGCCTTTCTCAAAAGACATAAACATATTCAAGAGAATCAATAGCTAATCCAAACAGAATTGAAAGATGAAACATCAAAACCTAGTTTTCTTCTTCAGTCGCGGCTCTGTAGCCGACTACCTTCTCACGTTCTTCTCTTTTTCCATGTTTATGTGAATCCCCCCGGACTTCCAAAAGTATCAAGGCAGAATTCCTTAAACAAGACTGAGCCGGTAAAAGCCCAATCCAGTGTAAATACGGACCTTACTTCCAAAAACATATCTCATTTAAGTCCAGCCACATACAACTTATTAGTTTCCTTTTAATCTCGCCTCGACACTGACTCATCTTCTAACGACCATCTAAGTTGTTTCCTCCACCAGTCACAATGGCACTACACTGATTTCATCCCCTTCCCAGACTCGCCACTTCCCTTAGCTCTCGAGAAACATCCTATAACCAATTTCAAGTCAAAACACTAACTTCTAACCTAAGCTCTTCCTGGTAAGAAAAAAATTGTCGATTACTATTTCCATTTCAATTGAAAACATCTGATGGAAAATGCATGCTTAAAACAGATACCAATCTCAAAGTATGAACTTAGTGAATTAGGAAACTTACCCCTTTGTTGTTGTTTTCCCAAAGGGTCTTCACACCATAATCCACTGCCTGCAACCAAATAAATCCATGTCATCATCATCAGTCAAATAATAATCACACTAGATTAGGTCATTACTAAGATTCGAATTTTTAAAATTCTGATAAAACCCAAAATCAAACCCATGACTATCATCTTCAAGTCCCTAATTTCGAAATAATTAGATCCAGATCAGAAAGATTATTTCACCATACTTACAACAATAACAAGAAAATCGAATCACGAAGATTTAACAACTGTTTTTAATATAAATCAGAAGGAGAGAAAAAAAAAGAGGGTTGAAAATTGAAGAAACCCTTACCCTTTCACCAGCAAAAGCGCCGATGATAATGACGGTAACATAAACGGAATTTCTACGCATGAATAATTTGTAAGCACTTTCATAGAAACCTCCTGTTTTTGGAGCTGGTTTCTTGAAGATGGTATCCATGGTTTCTCTTTGCTTTCTGAAATGAAACCTAGGTTTTTTTCTGAAGAGACCTTCTTTGAACGATGAAATGATTTCTAGAAGAACGAGTTGTTATTGTTATTATTTCTATTGGTGAGTGTATCGTGCTTTCGGCGTAGGTTAGCAGAGATCATAAAGGGCTGGATATTCGACGGAATCGAATGTGGGCTGGAATATCAAGCCCATGTTAGCAACAAAATAGTTTAAACTTTTGTTTTTTGTTTTTTTGAAGCATTAGATTTATTAAGATTAGGACAAAATTACACGGGGTACGTTGTACCTATAGAGTCTGCCATTACAATAGGACTAATACATGGTGGTGTTATATTATCCCGGATGGTTGAAGTTTTAATACACCAGGTGGAGGAGGCTGCCTATGTAATTGGTTAGAGAAAAGTCTTCTACTGTCAGAGGCTAAACCAAGAGAATTGGGCTGTAAAAGTTGATGTTGAGAGGCATATTGCAGGATAGAGCGGATAAGGGTATTGGCATTAGCAGTCTGTAATTGAAATTGAACGTGACATCTAGTTTTGTTCCAAAGCATCCACATGATAGAATATGATGTAATTTAGGAGTATGGTGAACAAACTGTAGAGGCTGTCTTCATTATTCCAAGTAAGGACCCAGCTTTGAATAGTGTTATGCGTTTGGATCAAGGAAAGTACTTCAGGGCAGGAAGCAAACCAAACTGTTCTGGCAAATGGCAAATGAACAGTGAAAGACAAAATGCTCCAAATCTTCAATTTGATCACTGTTGCATAACACACAATTTAGAAGTTGAAGAAGTTCAATATTTCAAGTAAGAATTAAACAATTGGTGCACCCATTGATAATCAGAAGTATTTAGGTCCCCAAGATTCAAAAGGAAGAGTCAACTGTCGGGATCCAATCATGAGTCCATATGTTGATGGATAAGCAGCCATTACCCACCTGCCAGTTTGCATACTTGTAAACTATTCAGAGACCATGTTGAAGGCTCTGCCAAATCAAGCTTGAATGCGAAGATGAAGGAGGTGGATCAGTAGTTAAGTTATGGTACCTGAAGTATTTGGATTGAAGCACTTGTACCCACATTTCATCTTGCGAATGAAGTAACTGCCAAGCCAATTTTGCCAAGAAAGTTGAATTATAGTGATGCAGCTGTTTTATGCCCAAGCCCCCTAAGCGCTTTCGTAAACCCATCTTTTGCCAAGAAATTAGATATAAAGGCCTAGGAGAATCATACATAGACCACCAGTAGTGTCTTTGCAACATATCCATTTTGTCAATGGTTGCCTGAGGTAATTCCAGAACCTGCATTTGGTACATCCCCATAGTACTAAGTATTGTGTTGTTTTACCTGCTTTATTAATGAGCTTGCCGTGCCAACCTTGTAGCTTGTCAGACATATTATCGAAGATAGATTGACAAAAAAAAAAAATTGTATTGATCTGTGAAGAAGGAGCGGGATACCAAGATGCTTTTCTCCCAAACCCATTTGCTTCACTTGTAATGTCAGTCCTAGTAGAAGGAGCAATATTCTTGCTGAAAAATATAGTAGACTTCTGAAGATTGATTACTTGTCCTGAAGCTGTAGAGAATTGAGCTAGTAGACTTTGTAGATACCTTAGGTGAGATGTATTGGCATGGAGAAACAAAAGACAACCAATTCATCTTGGCTGAAATGATGAATAAGAGTACTTTAATATCTTCTCTGCTATTATGCCAGATACCCAATTCATATTTGAGTGCAGCTATATTGTTTCTTCGTTTATTGTAATTAGCAAGTGAATGAAAATATGTTATATTTCGATCACTATCATTGATATGGTGTGTACGAGCTTGTTGTTGGTAATAATCCCTCTGCTGTTGGAGACTAACAACTTGAGGGTCTGAAGCGGGTACATTAGATTGAGCACAAAGTTGAAGTTGCTGAGTAAGATGACTGAGATGAGAATCAAAGCAACCAAACGTGGTTTCTTTCCAACGTTCCAGCTGAGATTTTGTGTACTTCAATTTGCAAGACAGTTGCTAGCAAGGAGAGCCCAGAAAACTATGCCTCCAAGAATCTTTAATAGTATCTTTATAATATGGATCAGTAAACCAACATTTGTAGACCTTAAATGGTGAACCTTTATGAACTTCTTGTGGATCAGATAGGAGCAGCATGGGGCAGTGATCAGAAGCAACTGGAGCCAAGTGATGTAATACTGCAAGAGGAAAAGAATTTAGCCAGTCAGTATTGCCAAGAACTCTGTCAACTCTCACCTAAGTATGAGCTGTCTATGATTTGACCAAGTAAGTTGAGTGAGAACCAGCATATCCCAAATCCATTAGACCCATTTGGTTAACCAGCCACAGAACATTTGAAAGTTGAATCTGTTTAACTCTATGATCATGGGCACCATACATACAAGTGGGAATCTATCCTGACACGAACTGTGTCCATCTGGGTTCGCAAACCGTACGAAAGAGTAATGTCTATTCTAATTTTCCAAGCTAGAGCTATACCACCAGATAATCCTGATGAAGGAGCGCACAAACCATCATGTCTGAGATAGGTTTACATTTAGGAACTTGGGCTTTAGTTTCACAGAGAATATATCTCAAGTAGTCACGAGACACGAGTAGTACAATTTTCCAATCCTTGGCAATTCCAAGATAACACTTTCATGTTTAGAATAACACAACAACTGAGTAACTAAGATGAAAGAAGCAAAATAAGAGAAATAAGATAGAGAAAAAACAGAGAAAATCGCAAAACAAGTGGAAACAGGATAAGAGGGCAACAAACAGAAACTCTAAAGGAACAAAATGTGTCATATTACTGATCTTGGCACAAGTCTTTAGGACTCAAAACACCTGAACATCTGATTTTTGGCACAAGAATACACAGCTCAACTGAATCTTGAGCATTTTTATAGTTGTAGTTCTTTTCCTAAAAAAAGTGAAAACAGCAAAAGAGAAATAAAAATTGTTTCGCCAGCAAAAAAGTCTTATTATGTCTTCAGTTCTAGCACTTGAAACCCAGAAAACAGAGGGAAAATGGGATTCATTCTTCAACTGGTCTTTGTCCAAGGACGGATATATCCTCATACCGCTTCTGTAATTACACACAAAAAGAACAGAACAACATTAAAACTCAAGATTAACAGTAATTGCGCAAAAATGAAAAGCACTGCTATAACACAGCGAAAGTAGAACTTGTCTCATGGATAGCGAAGTACAAAACCCCATGCATGTCCAATGTAATTTTTCCATTTCAGCAAAATATCAATTTATTACACCTTTAGAACACATTCTCCGTCCAAATAGTTAACTTCAACAAAGTACCCAAAACAACTTTTAAGTAGATTACAGAGATACATATATGATTCCACAAATAAGAAATGTAAAATGACTTGAAAATACTATGAAGGGAAGAAAAAAAAAAGAGCATACTAAATGCCATCGCTCATGCGATGCCAGCCAAATGTATTCACAGAAACTTTAGTTCAAAACAAGCACAAAGAGAAGTTTACTCATAGCTTCTTCATTATGATATAAACTGCTGTAAACCGATTCATGGGTGACAATAGTACCCAAAGAATGCCAAAGAAAAAAAGTGAACCGGCAAACTCACAATTAACTCACTTGTTTTGTCCCAGTTCTGTTACTGCTCATTTCTGAATCTTAAGCATTTGTCATTTGTGTCACACATAATGCAAAGACCACTGAAATTAAACTGTGTTGGAAGCCTTATTATTATTTGGGATTCCAAATTGCAAGTTGATTTAGAAAAACAAAGGCGAAATTGTCATTCAGTAACTAGCCTGGTTATGTGTCAAAACAAAAACAAAAAAACTAGGCTGGTCGTTTCTAGCATCACCCTTTAAACAGATTTTGGAGAGAGTTAGACTTCTGCTCCATTTGACAGCTACAAGGAATGCTAGACAATTTCTCTAGG
The DNA here is from genome assembly GCA_023531105.1 of Papaver atlanticum. Lineage (NCBI taxonomy): Eukaryota > Viridiplantae > Streptophyta > Magnoliopsida > Ranunculales > Papaveraceae > Papaver > Papaver atlanticum. The sequence goes on from JAJJMB010014260.1 coordinate 1,832,229, forward strand.
TATGCATGAGATGGTTTTGCAACTCCTATAGTTTCCCGTAGTGTCAGTTAAAGACCAAGCCAATGCCAGATTTATGAGTGTAAGAGTCAAAAAATGCATCACTATAGATAATCAGGCAATCATGAGGGAGATCATCCATTATTTCTTCCACAACAACATGAGTAGTATGTGAACTGGCAATAGAGTTTTCAGATGCTAGTATATTTGTGAACTCAGTGTGCATTTTAATAGTCTGTCTTACTATGGTCACCATACACCATGCAGTGGTAAAAGCTGAACTTATTTGGTCTTTGCTATTGTTACTAGTGAGCCATTTGCTTAATCAATCACGAATGGAGATATCAAAATTAGAGTCCCTGAGTACTAAATTCCCATGAGGGACGGCAGACCAACGGATTTGGAGAAATTGCAATTAAGAATAATATGTTCAGTGGTTTCCAATTGATTATCATGGCACATATTACACAAAGTGTTCTAGTTAGGGACATAACTCGCTGGATGAAATGATATTTCCTACACACTTTCAGAGAACGATCTGGATTTTGGGAAGAAGTGGAGCTTTTCCAAATGGACAGCAACCTATAGGCTGACTTTACAGAAAAAGTACCTGCTTCTGAGAATGGCCAAATCTGTCGATCTGAGCCAGAAAGTGGGATTGTAGTATTAAGAGTTCGTTTGGCTGTTATATTCCTAGAACTTAAATTCATTAAAAAGAAAAAAAAGGCAAGAAAAGGAAAAACATGCATCACAATACTGGTTTCAGCTCAAGTCTTTAAGAGTCCAAACATCTGAATATCTGATTTTGGCACAAAAGGTTCACACCATAAACTTAGTGATAAAAGAAACTTACCCCTTTATTGTTGTTTTCCCACAGTGTCTTCACACCGTAATCCACTGCCTGCAACCACACAAAAACCATGTCATTAGTCAAAAGGGCAATCCAACAATATCATCAGATTAGGTCATAACCAAGATTCCACCATCAAATCGTATTTCAACAAATCTAATAAAAACCCAAAATCAAGCCCATAACTACCATCATCAAACCCCTAATTACTAACTCATTAGATCCAGATCAGAACGATTTCTTCTCGATAAATACAAAAGCAATGATCGAACCACATAGATTTAACGTTCTTAATATAAATCAGAAAACCAAAAGGAAAAAGAGGGTTGAAAATTGAAAAACCCTTACCCTTTCACCAGCAAATGCGCCGATGATGATGACGGTCACATAAACAGAATTACGGCGCATGAAGAGCTTATAAGCAGATTCATAGAAACCTCCAGTTTTTGGAGCTGGCTTCTTAAAAATAGTATCCATGATTTTTTCTAAATTTCTCTCGGCTTTCTGAAATGAATTTAGGTTTCTTTTTTCTGAAGAGCCTTCTTGATTTCTAGAAGAACGGGTTGTAGTTATTTGGTTCTTCTATGCTATTTGTGTGTATTGTGCTCTCGGCGTAGGTTAGAAGGGACCATAAAGGGCTGGATATTTGACGGAACGGAGTGCGGGCTGGAATATCCATGATTCATACAAGTGGCCCCGAACCATTAGACTTACGTGTCTAAAATTTAATTTAGGGTTGGAGGAATCGTGTTAGAGCGTCCACAATGGACTACTAAAACTAAAAATTTGATCGACAAAGCAATCGCAGTGGAACAGACTAAAGATTATAAACAGGACTAAAACCAAATACTATACTATATTTGGTCTGAAATCCGGACCAAAACCAAATTTGGTCAAGCGGAGATTAAAAGTGCGTTTAATGGTGGGCGCAGATTAAAAACTCGTTTGGAGTGGGATGGAGGTATAAACTACGCTCGAAATAGAGGCGCAGATTAAAAGTCCGTTCAAGTGGAACGAAGGTATTAACAACGCTCCATGAGGCGCAAGTATAGTGTTCGCCTGGTGATGGACGAACATTTTAAGTCCGTTTGAGCCAGGCGAACTTTAAGTGAACGCCCCATCGGGCGTATTTAGAAACTTCGCCTCACATGAAACTCATTTAATACCTATGCCTGGTGTACGTTGGGAGAAGTCTATACCTCCGTTTCCTTCTTTTTTTCTACGCATGTGCGCGGCACGGTTGTAGGTGTAGTGGGACGAACTTTATAATTTCGTTTGATACAGGCGAGGGTATTACGTACACCCCATCAGACGTTGATATAATCTTCGCCTCTCATTCGAGCGTTGATTATACACCCGCACCACAATAAACGTTAATAAAACATGCTCCCCAAAACAGGCGTTAATATAATCTGCGCCCAACTCAAACGATCTTTAGACCAAACTAATGGTTTGAGATTGTTTTAGTGTTGTCGTGGTTTAATTTTGGTGAACTTCCAAATTAAAATGAAAATTGTTGGTTCAGACCAATTTGTATGATTTACAGTATGTTTAAATACCATTCCAGAAGTTGTTTTTTGATTTATGAAAGTAAAAGGTCGGAAGTTAGTTTGGGTACACAATTTCAAAATGAAGTTCAAAGCAAAAATATTTGCTTCTAACTTTTGTTTCCAGTATCCAAACAGGACATTAATGTATAATGGGTGTGTTGGAACTTGGAACTTTGATGTCTGAAACTAAAAGAATCGCAGGCTCAAACAAGTTTCCGAATCGATTATTGTGATGATAAGTTTGTTCTAAAGAAATTAAACTATTGGATATTTAGAATCGAAAAAAACTAATATCATAAGTTATTATTGTTAGCGTTTTTGAAAACTAATGAAATGATTTCTACGGCTTCTGGAACTTAAAGACCGTTATACTTAGTTTTGGGTTTGGTTTCGTCCTAAACCGTACCAAATCGTATTGTGTAGCCCTACTAATTAATATTTACTTGAAAAGTCTTTGGGTATGCGCATGGAAGTCGTGGGACTTGCTTTGGAAGGCTTGAAGTTGTATTGTAAAAAATACAATAAAACTTGATGAAACATGCAAGTCAGATAGCACATAAGACAACCATTGTAGTGCTGCAGAAGTAACAATCAAATATTTATATTCTGCTTCAGCAGATGATCTTGAGACAATAGGTTATTTCTTCGCAGACCAAGAAACAAGAGACAACCCCATAAACATTGCATAACCATATGTGGACCTCCTTGTATCAGGACATTCAGCCCAGTCAGAATCTGATGACCCTTTAAAGAATGAATATCTTCAGCTTTCAAAGAAATACCGTGTGACGCCCCAAATAATAAACATGTTTAGCTAATAAGACTACAACTTAAATGAAGCATCAAATCTAGATTATCGATTTTAAGAATCATAATTACATAAAGAGCTCATAACGAAACCCAAAAATCTCTTTTATTACGTCTAATGAACTTTTATCAAATTCAAACTCCAATCTGCCAAAAAATGACCATTAAGATAGATACACAAGACTGATTTTCTTGTTTTAGCCATGAGACAACTTTAATAAATAGTTTCATATCGCTCCAGAAGCATCCAAATCCTGGGCTAATAAGGTGATGCATCTGCTTCCATGTTAACGAGGCTTTTTGGGGTCCTAATATGCCCTAGCAACAAAATCACCTACCCGTGTGAAAGGTTTCTAAAGGGTGGGCATATCGTCATCATGGCGGAAGGGTTTTAAAAACTTGTTATCAGAGTCGCGGACGACTCTCCTTGGAGTATGGGTGAAATAGTCACATATCGCTCAGGAAGCGTTCAGAGCCTGGGCTAATAAGGTGATGTCCTGAGCGTTCAGAGCCTGGGCTAATAAGGTGATGTCTCTACTTCTAAATTGACGAGACTTTTGGGGGTCCTAAGGATCCCTAGGAACAAAACCACCTACCCGGGTGGATAATATCATCGGCATGGCGGAGGGCCGTTACAAAGTTGGTATCAGAGTCGGGGACGGCTCTCTTGGGGATGTGGATAGAGTAGTCCCATATCGCTCAGGAAGCTTCCAGAGCCTGGGCTAATAAGTATATACATACCAACTCCAAAATATGAAATTTCAAATAGCCCAAAAATCATATAGTTATTTTTTTGTTTTTAAAGTATATACATAAAAAAACTAGCCTAAGAAAGTGAACACTAATACGAATATAATACCCAAATGTGCTTAACTACTTCCCCACACTTAAACTCTATATTATCCTCAGTGTTTAGTTCTGATTTATGACATAACAACTTATAAAACTCGAAATTGTACAAATTGATTGACCTTGCATAAGGAATATCAACAAACATATGTTCAGCAGATTCAGCAAAAAAGTTACATATACTACAATGTATATCTACGTCTCTTTTATATCTAGAAATCTTACCTCTCCTAGGAACAATATCTCTAAGGAATTTCCATATGAACAACTTAGCTATGTGTGGAAGTTTGGTTTTCCAGAGAGATTTCCAAATAAAAGTAGTAATTGGGGAATTATTGAATTGAGTGGTAATACGAACATTTACTAAAGTGTTGTAAGCACTTTTGACAGAAAAACAACCCTTGTTATCAGGCATGCATCCACACAAGAGTATCTTCTCCCCAAATTGAAACATGCATTGGAAAAATTAAGCTTGTTGTTTCAGAAAACAGACTTTCAATCAAATCAACATTCCAAGTTCTACTATCATACAAAAATAATTCACAAGAAAAAGCATAAGCATAAAATAAATTCGCAAGCCTTGTAGAATCTGGAAGTTGTTGTAATCCTACAATCCAATTAGCAAGTCATATTCCAGTCTTAATGCCACATCTAATAGACCAACGAGTGTTATTTTTAACAAAAACAATGCCATTAAAAATACCCCTCCATATCCAAGCGCATTTCTCATTAAGCTTACCCTGATGTAAAAAATATTTGTCATTAGAGTACCTACCCTTTAAAACTTTTGAACTAAAATCATCAGAGTTATTACAGATTTCCCAAGCAAGTTTAATAATCAAGGCCCGATTAAGAAACTCTAAATTTCTAAAAGCATGCCCACCCAATGATTTTTAAACACAAAGACTTATCCAGAAAACAAAACAAATGCCTCTACTACCTCTATGTCCCCGCCAAAATTTCTTTGCACAGAATTAATATTGGCAATAAGATTTTTAGGTATTTTAAAGAAACTCATTTAGTGAGTAGGAAGAACATTCAAAACAGACCTAACCATAGTGGATCTACCAGATTGGTTAAGAGAAATACTTCATCAATTGTTTAATTTAGCCTCAAAAGATTGAACAATGAGAGTAAAATCCTTTTGTTTATTCTGATCCAAAAGAAGGGGGACTCCTTGATAGGTATCAGAATCACTCGTAATACTAGAGCTTTAGCTAAATCAGAAAGATATAAGGCACGACTAGTCGCGAAAAGATATAATCAGGAATCTAGAATCGAATATACAAACACTTTATATCCCGTTTCAAAGAAAGATTCTCTTAGAATTGTGCTGGCCTTGGTAGCACATGTGGACATGGAACTCCATCAAATGGATGTTAAAACGACATTCTTAAACAGGGACCTACAAAAAGATATCTACATGGAGCAATCTGATGGTTTTAAACAAAAGGTCAGGGAACAAATGGTTTGTGAGCTGAAGAAGTCCATTTATGGGCTGAAACTAGCCTCACGTTGATGGTACTTGAAGTTTGATCAGGCCATTATTGCTTTTGGTTTTAAGGAAACCCTCATGGATAGATATATATACTAAAAGATAAGTGGGAGACGCTTCATATTTTTTAGTATTATACCTGGATGAAATATTATTAGCTACATTGATATTCATCTTTTAGTTGATACTAAGCGTTTTTTATCAAATACTTTTGATACGAAGGATATGGAAGAAGCATCATATATTTTGGGAACTAAAATTCAAAGAGATGGGAAGGATGGAGTACTTGGTTTATCTCAGAGTTCCTACATTGATAAGATTCTTAAGAGGTTTAACATGCAGGATTGTGAACCTTGAGATGCACCGACAGTAAAAGGAGATGTTTCCATCAAGAATCAATGCCCGAAATGTTAGTTCACAAAGCAAATTAGTCAGAGCATCTAATCGAGAATTAGTCAAAGCATCAGATACCTCATGCAATAACTAGAAGCCATAATCAAATAATCTATTAGAGAAAAAAGATCAACTAAACTAACAATATAACTAGTTGATAAAATTAATCTCAGTCGAACGATGGTGATATTTATTTAATAATCACTGCTATCGCAAGAAATAAGACAATAATTCATCACAAATCACAAAATAAAAATTTTAAGTATACAAAAAATTGAATCCCTAAAAACTCAAAACCAGAATTATGTTATAAACTAAAAGGAGACATACAAAGTATAGAGAAAAGAATAAGAGAATTCTCATTAGATGTGTTCATTACAAAGGAAATAATCTCTATTTATATGGAGAAAAAAAGAGAATTTACAATGGAATTAAGGGGATTAATGCATCCATTGTCACTAGTAATGGTGGTGGTTACAAAGTAATGGGGGAAGTGAAAAGGTGAAAAGGAGGTGAAAGGGTGGTGGTGAAGAAGAGTGTAAATGTGGTGTAAATCCACTATATAGTTATTTCATAACACTCCTCCTTGGATGATACCACACTACTAGACATTGCCTCATTAAAACCTTGCTAGGATAACCCAAAATGAAAAACCTAGGCGAAGGAAAAAGAGATACAAAACATATAAAGAGATGCGCAAATGATGCCTCGTTAAAACCTTAACAAGGAAAACACAATGAGACAAAATATTGTCGAAGGAAAAAGAGTACAATGCGATAAATCTAGTAAATACGCCTTTGATGATGGCGCTCCCCCTGATAAGTACTTCAATTAAATCTTGGCTTAAAAATATTTGAGGCGAGACTTCCCAATTTCGATGAACAAATTTCTTGAATGCAAAGGAATGTTTATTCCTTAATGAAGAAATTGCTAGTTGATGTAGTTTTCTTTTGTGCTAGTCTTCTAATAGTAGTGTTCTCGAGTTTTCATGCTTGTTTAAATGCATTTAGGACTCGTGTCTTGAATTGATAGCTTCTCGGAGATGATTTGCAGAAGTAGTTGATGTAGTTTCTTCAACGAAGTGCCAGGATATGTATACATTACAATATGTGAACAAAAACTGTATTTGTGATTGACCCTAATGTGGTTCAGAAAGACATCCAAAATTCTAGCTAGGAGATGGTTATATTGATTTGGTCTAAGCGATTTATCTCGTTAATGTTGGAAATCAACCAAATAACCAAAATTGATACAACTCCCTCTTGGATGACCACCATGTTGAATTAAATTTCCTTATTAAAACCTTTCCATTAAAAACCCAACGGGAAAACAAAAATATGGACGAAGGTTAAAGAGCACAATATTAACCTTTTACATAAAAAAATTAACGACAACAAGGCATTGCCTCGTTAAAACCTTGTCAGGATAAACGACATTGGACAAAATATGAAACGAATGAAAAAGAGTACAACTTTTGACGATTTATGGACTCTAACTCAACTATATGAGTATTGTAGAAAACAAGCATCGAAATCATACTTCTAATCTGTATCATAGAATTTTTTTATGCAATCATAATATTAAACTGCAGATTTAAGAAAAATAAATAATATTTATGCTGCTAAAACGTGGATTTTTGTGTTTTTAAGGACTCCTTAAGAGACTTATAAAGTTGATATCATCAACTAATTATTAAACCATATTTTTTGTTTTGTACCAAATTTCTAAAAACACATAAAGTATTGTGATATAATCGAGTCAGGTGGCTGCCTGAATTCAAATATGTTCCCCACATTTCTTGTGTGAATGCAATGTGAGTTCTTAAGGACTACTACGCCAAATGCATCGTACAGGGTGAACAAAGTATTATTCAACCAATCCTAGGGTTTGAGAAATAAAAAATCAAACTCTCAAATTATTTTTACAACAATCATATTTCTCACATAACGCATGAAGACTACACCAATCTGTAATTTTCAGAATTCAGGCTTGCACGTTTAAGGTGTTAAGTCTTGGATCCAAATATTGTGTTATTCAAGAGATTTAATCCAACATAATTTGGATTTTGTGCTTACTAATCACATTTGTTGATATTTATCTGTAAAATGGTTCACAACCCTCATTATTTGTTACTCGGTAGCTATTGTAAATGAATATTCGACAATCATTATTGACAACGATCCCACACAATTCTCTCTAGTGTATGCATATTTTGAAAAATTCAAAATTTACTGGTACCAGTGCTCAAAGGCGTTATAATCTCCTCATCTTCAAAAGAGGAGATATTAATTTTGAGAATGTGAATTCTAATATGATAGACTCTATAAAAGCATTATCTTTAATATGTACTAAAGCATTACATGCTTTATAAGTGTGATCGGATTTGTCTTTTCAAACGACATAAGCTTATGGAAAAGCTAAATGAGATATTTTCACGCATATTTGATGGCAGCCTTTTTCAATTTGCTCATAATGGGAGAGAAATTGATATAACTTTTTTTTAAAGTTAATTAACACTAACTTATTAATGTATAGTCTCCCCCTGAATATGACGGAAAAAATTTCATCTCATACACCAAAACCAGTTTCGTAAAGTATTATCCGATCAATTCGAGGACATATACTTTTAATAATTCTGGATTTAAACATCACCAGGTTGGACATTAGATTTTGACTTCAAGAGCCATAAAAAAAATTATCCTAAAATTGTAGTTGATTAGATATACAAATTCAAAATCATCCATGAATTATAGATAAAGGCATATAAAATATGCAAATACATCTCCAATCATTTCGTGACCTTTAGGGCCAACGAGATAATGATTTACAAAGAAATTATGGACATATTATTTATAAAAATAAAATGATAAAAAGATCAATATAGGCTCTAAAAATACAAATGTTATAGTCTAACTATCCAGGTGTGCACCCTTTGATCATTTGTGACCCACCATGATCCAACTACAAGTGGAACGGTTTCAATATTGGAGATTATACCAAGAGGAAAAATCAAAAAATGTTAAATATCCCTCGAGAATATAACAATTCCTCGTTTTATTGGTATTTGAAACTGTTTATCTACGATAGTAAAGATATCTCATATTGGGAGATAGATAGAGAAAACCATAATTTTATTTTGGCTTTAAATGTTTCTTTAAACTAAAAATGAAATCATTATCGTTTCTAGATAAAATTCACTTTTTGGTTGATTAGTGGTTACCCATACGAAAATAGAAACTAATGGATTATTATCAGATAAAACCGTATTTAATGGTTAAGGATTGTTGTAAACCTATGATCCTGCCATTCTTTTTGAGTCGGCGAAAAAGATCAAACCATATTGGCTCATAATAATCTAGAAATGCCAAAAAAATGACATCTCTCATAAATTTAACGGAGAGAAAACCAGTGTTAACTGGCCTTTATATCAATTGTATCAAATAAAAAAAAATTGCGCAATTACAAAGTAAACAAAAAAATAATATCAACGTAATACGTATGATATAAAAAAAATCTATAATATACTTACCTCAAACCAAGGTGAACTTACCCAAAAAGAAATAATATACGTACAACCAAGATGTATCTACTTCAGAATTTATATTTGATCTTAATACCGACCAATCCGTCGATAATTAAAAACGAAAGCTGCTCTTCACGAAAAAAAATCGTTGTGTAGGTAATCTAAATCCATTTTATCAATACTACTTAATTAGTTATGATAATAGGTAAATATATATAATTGAGAATAAAAAGTATGTGCATATGCATCATTAGCTCATATGAATTAGACGTAAAAAAATAAAACTAAACCTAATTAAAAAAATATTAGGATTTTAGTTTCCACAAAAATAAGGAAAAATAATTGATTATTTTCGAGAAAAGAATAAGAGAATTCTCATTATATGTGTTCATTACAAAGGAAATGTTCTCTATTTATAAGGAGAAAAGAAGAGCATTTACAATGGATTTAAGGGGCGTGTATCCATTATTACTAGTAATGTTGGTGGTGATAAAGTAATGAGGGAAGTGAAAAGGTGAAAAGGAGATGAAAGGATGGTGGTGAAGATGAGTGTAAGTGTGATGTAAATCCACTATATATTTATTTCATAACAAACTAAAATATAAAAACCGGACTAAACTAAAATGCAATAGAGATCAGATGGTGGTGCATGTAAAATAATTATCATTCTGTTTTACAGAAGTAAAATGGGTTACAAATATTCACTTACCTATTGCGAAACAGCATCACGAGCAACCAGCGCAATTAGGTATAAACCATCTCCTAGATGGTCGGGCCAGAATCCTTGCTAACAAAAATTTTAAGATACGGAATCAGAAGAAACTCATCGTGGACTGCGTTAAAGCTAGACAACTTGCTCGTGTTGTTGATCGAAAAGTCTGCGTTTTAATTCATGAAAACGGTGTCTCCACGGTCAAGAGAATCAAGGAAATCAGCGACACCTTCCATGATGGATTCATTGAAAGGTATGAGGTTCTCAAAGAACTTTGATTTTGTCTAGGAAACTTCTTATGAGAATTTTATTCTTGTTTTGTTTAAGAAGGATAACTAGGGTTTGGAATAGCCATTATTGTGAGTACACATAGCTATTGCCAACATTTTCATCTTGCAATGTTCTTATATTGCAAATTGTTATGGGATATGTTGTTTACGTCCGTGAACCTTGACTATCCCATATGTGTTCAAAAGTTATCTCTATTATATGTCGGTATTAAAGTATTAATAAAAGATAGAATGAACTTTTGACAACAAAAGTTAAGCCTATTGTGTCATTATGCAAATATTGATGAAAAATAGGATGAACTTTTGTTTACAAAGATTAACTCTATTGTATGTCATTGTGCAAATAGTGATGAAAAATAGAATGAATCTTTGATTATTCCGCAGTATTGGTCTTCCTTGATCCACATCTTGTGCATATACTGTATTGCTCCGTAGGTTTTCTTATGTTGAGCATGACCAATTGAATTGATCATTTTCCTTGTGGTTAATTCAATTGATGCTTTGGATTTCAATTTCATGCTTACATGTTGATTGTTAATGTCCAAAGGAATCCTTCTTTTCTTGTAAAAGTAAGGTCGCTCTTGTTGTTCTTTCGGGAATGTCATTTTATGGGGGGAGTTCTTAATTGAACTTGTGATTAATTTCCAAATCTTTGTGGGGAGCGCGGCTGTGGAATATTGTAGGAGTTTTCTTGTATCTTTATAAATTCCTTGATGAATACATTTAGCTTTGGCTATATGATTGCATCTAAACAAGTTGGTATGTTGTTCTCTTTTGGTCATCAAGTATCTCTATGAAAATTTCATTAGGATCCCACATCTTGTGTCATTATGTAAGGGGAAGAATTAATGTGTAGTTCATACTACAAATACATATGGTTTACGGATCATTATGTAAGGGGAAGTGGTTTTCATGTGAGATGAAAGTATTGACTACGGGGGAGTGATACATATCACCATAGTATTGTTGTCAAAGTTATGGTACAATTGAACTTTGATGATGTGTAATAATACTATATCATTGTATAACAATGATTGAGAGCAACTTTTTTCTCATTGTTATTGCTACGGATCTTCAACAACTATGATGCTGAATTGAACATCTATGGAATCATGGGAGTACTTGGAAGTGACGAAGATTTCGAGTATCGTTGAAGAATCATGGAGATCAAGCATTTGGATGAGAAGCCAAAAAGTCTTATTTATTTTGAAACCCATATGTATTGATAGTTTTGTCACTAAAATTGACAAAGGGTGAGATTGTTAGAGCACTGCTCGGTCGAACTCGAAAGCATTGCTATCTCAAGCTTGTTTGTCAATGTTAGTGATCAAAACTATAAGTCTTGATTTCCAGTCTACTTATAGTGATGTCTAGGACTAGGATATTTTTGTGTAGTTGAGATTTAGACTTCACGGTTCATCATTGAAGACGAAGAACTACTAAGGAGAGCTTGTGGAACTCCATCAACAAAAGGTATGTGTAGACTGAAACCCATCTATCACTTGGAAAGTTTATTTCTATTCTATCTCCTATCTTTGAGACATAAGTCGTATTACGATAGTTTTCGTTCATACACATTTGAGACTTCGAGCAGAGTTTATCTCGCATATCTATTTCTCGAAATATGTGTTGGTAAGCTTTCGCTTCAACCAAGTTCATCTTATATTCTTGACGAAAGTCAAAAGATGATCATGTGAAAATTTCCTAGTAACATCTTACATGGTTTGTGTGATACAATCATTTGGTGTGGGCTAGGAATGTTTCGTTATGACTATTTCAATAACTTGAAAATCGCTTTGATGCTAATAGTGTGTGAAAACGACTGTTGTCATCCTCTAAGAAAGTTTCAATGATTGAAATAGAGTTTAGAACAATTGGATTTTACACATAGTATGCGTACTTGCATATATGTAATCCATGTCCAGGAACCATAGTATGCATACCCGTATGCGTACCTGTTGGTTTGAGAAATCCGGGAACCTTAGTATGCGTACTGGCGTAAGGTTCATGTCCGTGAATTTCTGCTTGAGTTTGGAAGTATTTAGGTATGCGTACCCGTTTGCATACTGGCGAACCCAAACTCAGTCTGGTCACTAAGGTATGCGTACCCGTTTGCGTACCTAAGTGAACAATGTTCTAAAATCGGTTATGTTCATGAACTAATACATTTATATAATAAGGAATGCATCTTTGCAAACCGTGGCTATAATGTTCATGAATTGATTCGAGTGAATCAAACCGATTTTGCTTCAATTGTGTTCTTGTATACTTCTATGAAAATATAGCAATTGAACAACTCTATAACTAGTTTCATTTGAAGTCATTTGAACTAGTTGTGGTTAAGATGAATGAGTTTGATATGAGAGTGTTCATATAGCTAACCTCGGTTAAATACTGTTGAGCCAACCCGGTGTACATCTTTAGGTACGGTTAGCCAAACCTAAATGAAAAGTGCATTTCATTTGTGTGTGACAAGCTAAGCTCAATCTAACGGTTGAAAGATATTAGCTTAAAATTAATCATGTTTTCATCTAACGGTGAATATTGAATACTTTGTTACCAAGGTAACTTAGATTGCTAATCTTGATTTGAAAACTATATAAAGGAGAACTCTATCAACTGGGAA
>JAJJMB010014260.1:1845330-2044781 GCA_023531105.1 Papaver atlanticum
AAATGGACCATCCTACTGCCTCTGATGTAGCTGAACCAAAGAAAAAAGCCCATCACCAGAATGGAAGAGGACTCCCTCAACTCCAAGCACACTGGGACATCCAAAAGATTCAAAGATTTGGACTCAGAAATGACAGAGTAGCATAAGATTGATTCTCTTTCTCAGACTCTGGATAATGGTATCTTGGAGTACAACTCTCTTGAATACAAGGTAATTCTTATCCTTCTCCTTTTACCTTTCTTTAACAGTTTCCACAATCTTCTCAGTCAATTACTTAGACCCACAATTTTCAATACACTTCTAATTGACACACAGTACTCTCACACCTTTTGTGATCACATTGTTAGAAGAGCTACCACTAGATATCTACTAGTATCATACTTCTAGCAATTCTTCACTGCCCTTGCCTGGAATTGCTAGGGGTTAGGCGCAAAGGATACTAAGAAATACCTAAATGATATGCTGAATAAACTAAATCCTGACATTATATTTCTCTCTGAAATTAAACAAAAGGAAACTTCCATCAGAAAGATCATGAGGGAACTCAATGTTCACAACTTCTAGTTTGTGGAACTAGGAGGGGACAGTGGTACTGCTGGTGGTATTATTCTGATTTGGAAAAGCTCTATAGCAGTTGAGATCATTGACTACTCTCCAAACCATATTAATTGTTAAAGAAAAATGAGTTTTAATAAAATGATTTTGGTCTTGGTGAGGTTTGATCTAATGACCTAAGGGTCTAAGGATACTCACTAATTTTTTGAGTGAATGAAATGGAACCTTTAGTCCCATATTGTTGAAAACTAAAGAGGTGCTCCACTATATAGCCATATTCTTATGGATATATTGTAAAACGTGGGTGGAGCGGGTGGGGAGAAAAATACATGTTTCGACCCATGCATATGCGCGTAACCATGCACCAAGTCACATATCTAATGGAATTTATTTTTGAAAGTTTTTTCTATAAGAAATTAATTCTATAAATATTTTAAGAGTTTTATTTATGGGAAAATTCTTTTTACGTGTTTAACTTGGTTTTGAAGAAAACAAGAACCTAACTTGATTTGCAAGTATCTTCTCCTTTAAATACAACTCGAAATTCTGTTTTCAAACACACCGAAAATTCTTCTTTCACTCTAGGGTTTCTCCATACGTTTTACTTCCATCTATGTTGTTAAGTTCAAGTTTGGGTAGGTTGCGTTGTGCTAACACGAGCTATATCAGGAAGTATTATCCTGGACACATCTTCGCTGTGACGGGTTTAGCATTACTCATCTCGAGTATACCCGCGAACTAATGTGTTAAGGACAACTTGTTGAACCTGTGATTCTGCCCTCGTCAAGTTGTTTGTGATAGAGTTATTTTTCGTCCAGTCTTTTACATCTAACGAGTTGTTTATTGTTGCAAGATTCCAACATTAATGCCACTATTACAACTGACAACAACCTCCTTTGGTTGTTTACTGGGTACTATGGTAGTCCTTATGATCTAGAGAAAAAAGTTTAATCATGGAGGAGATTGGAAAACACTGCTCTTCACAACCACCTACCCTGGATGATCATTGGGGATTTCAACTTCCTTCTACATGACTCTGAAAAATATAGTGTTAACTCTATTGACACTGTGGAAGCAAGCTGCTTCCAAAACAAAATTCTTGAGTTGGATTTGGTGGATATTGGATTCACATGTAGCCCATTTACTTGGTCCAACAAAAGATCTGGTCTTGCTCTTACTGAACAGAGACTAGATAGAGGACTAGCTACTGATAGCTGGCTACACTTGTTTCCCAATACCACCATATCCAATTTGCTGGCTATAGGATATGATCACCATCCTATTCTTCTAAATTCTAACCCTCACCGGAAGAGTGGTAAAATTCTTTTCAAGTTCTTTGGCCCATGGTTGAACCATGAGGATTACAAAGCTATTATAGCTGACGGTTGGAGAAAAGAGCTTTCAGGGTCTAGTGCCTTCCTAATTGCTAGGAAACTCAAAAATATTAAACTCCAATTAAGAATATGGAATAAGGAAGTGTATGGGAATATCAAAACTAATGTGGAAGACTGTAAAAATCATATGAATTGGCTACACAAGAACTATTTTAGAAGGGATAGAGGGGAAGCTCTTAAGATTGCTAGAACTAATCTCAAATATTGGATGGACATTGAAGAATGTTTCTGGAATACTAAAAGCAGAGATCAAATTATCAAGTTAGGTGATAGGAACACTGACTACTTCCATAGAGCCTCTAAATGCAGATCCAGGAAAAATAAAATTGAAACCATCCAAGATGATGCTGTAAATTGGCTATCTGACTACCAGGAAGTAGTTACTTGTTTCACCAACCACTTCTCTAAAATGTCTACCGCTGAACCCATCTCCATAAACCCTGAAATCATAAACCTCATACCAACTACCATCAACAACCATGATAACACCCTCATCAATAAACTCCCAGATATGCCTGAAATCAATAATATTGTCTTCAGCATGGCTGGAGACAAAGCTCCAGGTCCTGATGGTTTTTCTGCTAACTTCTTTCTAGCTAATTGGGACATTTTGGGTCCTGACATTGTCAAGATGGTACAACATTTCTTCACTTATGGTCACCTTCTCAAAGAAATGAACTCCACTTTCATCTCCCTTATACCCAAAACTGACACCCCTTCCTCCCCCAGCCACTTCAGACCTATTAGTCTTTGCAATAAATACTACTTATAAAATAATTTCTAAACTTATTGCTCAGAGAATGAAACCTTATCTTAACAAGATTATCTCCCCATACCAATCTGCTTTTATTCCTGGTAGACAAATCTATGACAATATTGCTATAGCTCATGAGATAATTCATACCATGAGGTCTAAAAGAGGTAAAAAAGGGAGAAAATGGTAGTATGAGTATCAAAATTGATACGGCTAAAGCTTTTGACAGGGTTGATTGGGATTTCCTATTAGCCATTATGAAGAAAATAGGGTTTAATACTCATTGGTGTAACTTAATTCACCAATGTATATCTACCACAACTTCTGTTGTGCTTGTCAATGGTTCTCCTGACAAATTCTTTAAACCTTCTAGAGGTCTAAGACAAGGAGACCCACTGTCACCTTATCTCTTCCTCTTCTGCATGTAAGCTCTCTCAACAACCTTGTCCAATGCTGAGGATTTGGGATTAATCACTGGCATAAAAATTTACAAGACTACACCATCTATAAATCATCTCTTGTTTGCAGATGACTGCATGGTTTTCTGCAAAGCCAATAAGATGGAAAGCCAAAATCTTATGGATATTTTCCACATATTCAGGAACACTTCTGGCCAGCTTATTAACTTCAATAAGTCTGGAATTTTCTTCAGTAACAACACTGATCCTAATCTAAGCATTGTTATCAGTAGCAACATGGGAGTCCAAGTTCTTAACCTCCATGATAAATATCTTGGCTCTCCTTTATTTACTCACATAAGCAAGATTCTCTCCTTTAGGCCTTGAGTGGATAAATTGAAACAAAGATTAATCAGCTGGAAAAATAGTCCTTTGAATCTTGCTTGAAGACATGTCCTCATTAGCTCTGTCACCTCCACCACCAGCATATACCAGATGAACTTCTTTAAACTTCCAAAGCAAACTTGCAAAGATCTTAACAAGCTACAAAGAGACTTCTTCTGGGGGGAAGGTCTTGAAAACCCAAAAGGTTACTATCCAAAGGTCTGAACAGCTGTTTGCAAACCCGTTGATATGGGAGGATTAGGCTTTAAGAATATGGAACTCTTTAATAGTGCCATGATAACAAAAATAGGCTGGAGACTGGAAAGAGACAAAGACTCTCTCTGGTACCAACTTATGGATGCTAAGTATCTCATTGGTTGAAATGTCCTTAACATGGACACCAAATCAAAGGATGGTGATTCATGGATTTGGAAAGGCATTCTAGAAGGCATAAATAACATCCAACAGTACAGTTCCTGGAAAATTGTCAATGGAAAGAAAATTAGAATTTGGGAGGATATTTGGATTCCTTCAATATCATCCAAAATTCCTAAACCAATTGGTTGTCCTGATGAGATAACTATGGTTGAACATCTCCTCTTACCTTCTGGTGATTGGAACTTAAATCTCATCACTGCTTGGTTCCCTAATGGCATTTCAGATCTAATCCACAACATTGCCACTCATCCTGGAGAGGAAGATACAATAGTGTGGAACCTAACTGATTCTGGGAATTTTACAGTAAAATCACTTTACAAGGCTAAAATGGATCATCTCTACAGAAATGACATCCAGACTAGCAACTGGAAGATTATGTGGAAAATGGATTCTATGGAAATGTGCTCATGGAATTCTACCTACTGATGCTAAAAGTTCAAGCAATCTCCATTATATTGACCCAATATGCAAACTATGCAACCGTGAAGAGGAAACAATGACACATATGTTCCTGCATTGCCCTGCTGCTACTTATGTTTGGCAATCACTTCTTGGAACCACACATGTACTATTTGATAATGATACAAACTTCTTAGATTGGTTAAACCCTTGGTTTACCTCTGAAACCACTAGTAAGAACATCAGAATTTATGCAACTACCTGCTGGTTCATTTGGAAAGCTAGATGTGACTATATCTTCAGGTACATCCAGCCAAATGCCACAACCACTATTACCAGCATACACCAACATCTGTGTGAACATAACAGAGAGCACCATCTACCCCACCATATTCTCAACCAGAATCAACATAGTCATAAGAATAGCACTCTGGTCAATGATAATGATAGCTACTCTCCTGAGTCAGAATATAGGGGAGATATGGAATCATAATACAAATTTGCATGTTACAAGACCCTGAAACTCTATACTACTTCACTTCTCTTACAGCTATAGATTTTGCAGGAACCATCATTGGGACTAGAGGATATCCAGGACACAATGGAGAATGGGGACAACAGGAGGAGCGGATCTAGCGTTTGATTGAGTCAAAGAAATGCAGCATACCAACGTCGAAATCCAGGATGAAACCAATGAAATTCTATCTCGCTTCAAAATGCTATACCACAATGCGGTTCAAGGAGGATACCAACTCAGTTATCATGAAACTCTTAGGAATCAACAAAATGATACAATTGAAGTGAAACAGCAGATCATCTCTTTTGTGCTTATAGGTTTTGCTCCTATTCATTGACTTTCAAATTTAAGCTCTTTTATTGTAGCCTTACATTGTAAAAACTCGATGGTCAGGAGGGGTGGTAGCTCTGTACCCACCACCTCTACTATGTTACCTTAATAGGCTCTTAGCCTACATTTTTCTATATAAAAAAAGGAATACATTTCCTTTTGTATACTAGTTTGACATGTAATCATTTACTCAAACAAAAGTGTTATTGTGTGGCCTAGATACCTTCCTTGTACACTACACACATTTAAACCCCAAATAACAACCCACGTTCTTCACTTTTTATTGATGTTGTCTCATTACCAACCTAGATTTCAGGTTCTGAAAGGATCACAAGTTGCATTAAGTAACCGTAGTTATGATGTCGTTCCGAGTCAGATAGCAAACTATTTTTTGTGACAAATCTTACTTGGATCATATATTTTTGCGGTCATTATGTTGAGATTATTAGTCGCACATTGTCTGGGAAATCTAAGATCCCGCGGTTTATAATTCTTTGGGCCTCTCCACTCATTGCCAATTGGTTTTGAGTTGGATGCCCATATTCTAACATGGTATCAGAGCCAGGCTCCTCTCAACGCTACTCGTGTGTCCGTGGTTTCCGTACCACTCCGTCTCCGCTTCCGTGCCATTCTGTCTGTGTAGCCCTAGTCGTTAGACCCAATGAGGCTACACGTGAGGGGGCGTGTTAAGATTATTAGTCCCATATTGTCTGGGCAATCTAATTAAGATCCCGCGGTTTATAATCCTTTGGGCCTCTCCACTCATTGCCAATTGGTTTTGAGTTCGATGCAGAAAATAAAAATCTAAGACCCTCAGACAAACATGCAAAAAATCAAGTAAACATTCAATCTTAATTTTCAGGTTACATTTGAAAGAGAAGGCATTTCCCGGGATAATGTAAGACTTGACATCGTGTTCATTTGATTTTTTACCATCCTTGGTTTTTGGAAGAGGTACACCTTGTTTGTTTTTTCCTGACTTATCTGAGTCATCTGAATCTGACTCGTCTGGATTTAACTCATATCACCTGACTCATTTGGATTTGATCCAATATGTTTTTCTTTTCTGAGTTGGATCCAACTCATCTGACTAAAAAATATGTTAGTCAGTGGTATTTTATTCGCTGAGCGAGTTAGATCTGACTCATATCACGAGTCAGATCTGACTCAAACATACGATCTAACACGCCGAGTTAGAGACCGAGTCAGATTTAGACGCCGAGTAAGCAAAAAAATAAACACACTCCGTAGTCTCTTTAAGAAGATTTAAATAAGGCCCTATTTAGTATGTGCACATGGCAACAAAGTCCTGCTAAAATTCATAGTCTTTTAGATTTTCGTAGTAAACATTGCTATGTTCATCATGGGCATTAGCTGTGAATTTTCGCAAGAGCTTTTAGCCTACCAAGCAATTCTAAATTTAGATGCACTTGCAAATTTCGCTAATGCGAAAATCCACAGAACACCAAACAAGGATTTCAGCCTTTCTCTAGTTCAGTTTTGGATCTGCACTGTGTAGTCAGGGAAATCACAATGACGAGATTTTTTTTTTTTTTTGAAGCATAATGACAAGAGATAGACACTGACAAGTGATATACATTGACATTATAGTCGCGACAATTAGATAAATTTCTACTGTATTTTTATTAAGCAACATACAAAATAAAAATTGCATACATTTTAATAGAACACAATAGGTTGGACGGATGATCCAACTTTAATAGCAGTAACATACTACTCAACTTTTCAAGCGAAAATGTCGTCAGTGGATTTTGGTATGGCCGCTTCAATCTTGGCTTTATCCAAATCTTCCACCATCTTCTCTTTGGCCAATTTCTTAAGCTTGGCAAGCTCAATATCTTTGCTCATCTTTTTCTTGTACATCTCCATGAACGTCATTGGTTCGTCTAGGATTGGCGTCTCTCCTTCTCGGATCTTAAGTGGGTATACAGTTGCGTCAGGAGCCGGGTTCTGAAACGTTGCAATTGACAAACGACTGTAATTTGAGTTCACCACTGCTTGGTGGTCTGCATTTTTGAATCTCCCATTGCTCAGATACTGATTTACAACAAAAAAACAAGTCAACATGTAAATCACCGTAATCTCACTATTAGATATTGCTTTATGGGATATAAAAATGACGAGTGACGACTCACATGGCCATGATCACCAAGGTTGACAACAAAGGCTCCTTCAACGGGCTGAACAGTGATCCAAGACTTGCCACCATCTCTAGTCGCTTGAAGACCACCAACTTGATCTTGCAGAAGTAAGGTAATCGTGCCAGGATCAGTATGACGCTTTAGTCCAAGTGTAAGTTCAGGCTGTGGGCATTTTGGATAAAAGTTAACAACCACTTTCTGGTCCATATCAACACAAGCTTTAGTAAGAGCTTCTTTGTCAAGATCCATCGCCTCGGATAATACTTCTAGTAACTTGCAAGCCAAACCCATGAGTTCCTCACTGTATGTTTCTGTCACTTCTTTCCATCCCTCTGGCTTGTCGGGCCATCTCGAGTAGTCCCTGTTCCTAATCGGGTACGAAAAATAAGTCACAATTTCACGCCAATCTTGAACAGCTTCTCCCTGTAATCCAGAGTACACAATCAAATATTTACCAAGCAAATTATAAACAACTTTAATGTTCAATTTGATTTATTTTCTTTCGACGTCATTTTTGTTAAGTTAGATGAATATTTCCGTCATCATGACTTTGAGGACCCAAGTCATGATCAACAACTTGAGTTCGGTCATAAATTCTTGAAGTAGAAAACTGAAAATCTTGACGTTAGTTGAATTTCATGGGCATAATTAATTCAAATACTGAACTTTCATGGGAAGACTTATTAATTACCTGAAGGTGACTTGAGACAATGAAACCACCTTTTTTGCCACCAGACATGTCAAACCGGAGTTTATCTTCGGGCGGTAACGCGAAAAACTCTCTAGCGAGGCGAGTCATTTCGGATACGAGACTCGTATCAACACCATGATCAACAACTTGAAATATACCCCAATCTTCACAGGCTTCAACAATCTTCTTACAAATCTCTGATCTTCTACCTTCTGCTTCATTATCATCTATGCCGGATAAAGAAATGATAGGAATTTCATTGCTGAATTCATTGTAAGCTATTTTCGGACGCTCGTCTTCGTCACGTACGAAGCTTTGCTGTAATGTTTTTTCCTCTA
Organism: Papaver atlanticum; assembly: GCA_023531105.1. Taxonomy (NCBI): domain Eukaryota; kingdom Viridiplantae; phylum Streptophyta; class Magnoliopsida; order Ranunculales; family Papaveraceae; genus Papaver; species Papaver atlanticum. The sequence goes on from JAJJMB010014260.1 coordinate 1,853,691, forward strand.
CCAATGCTGTTAATGTCGATGGAGCCATTACTCTGAAACTTTGTTTTGTTTTAGATGTTTTTTTAGGCTATTTATTGAAAGTTAGAGAGTAAAGTGGGATACGAGAATGGTGGATGGATGTAATTGACAGACAGAGCGAGTTGTAGGAGTTTATATATAAGAAAGTGAAGTGAGATATAATAAGTCTCGTGGCAGCTCTAGCTACCTCTCGTGCCAACCTACCCTTTTGTGAAGTAAAGCAGCCATAAATGCTTAACTAACGGTTTAGTAAGAAGAAACTGATCTAAGTAAAGAAAGAAAAACAAAATAGACGTTTTATCTGTGGGTAAATACTAGAAAACGACTCGTTAATTGCTAACAAGTTTTACGGCTAAAGGCTAATGCTAAAAGAAAGAAAAAAAACAATGGCTAACTGGATAAGATTTCACACCTTGCTGACATATGACCGTGGGATTCGTATCAAAAATATTTTTGCCAACAGAACTATTAGTAAAACACCAAGTTGACCAAATTTGGAGTACAAAAAACTCCGTTCAAATATTGGGATCTATTAAACCTCCGTATTAAAATAAATTGTTACAAAGACCCCAAAATTTGATACAAAAACCCCAAATAAAATTGGGGTCATCAAATTCTATGATGAAACTAAAACTTGTTTCATCAAAGTCTATGATGAACCAAAGTTTGTTTCAACTTATTTTTGCGTATTTTTTATGATGAAACAGTAAGTTTACGATGAAACCAAATTTTGGTGGTAGTGTTTCTGGTTAGTGGCGGTGTTAGTTGGTGGTAATGCTTTTTATGGTGATGGTAATGCTAGTATTTGTTGGTGGATGTGGTGTTGGTTGCTAGTAGTGGTAGTTAGTGGTGGCAATGATGGTTATGAAGCTGATGGTGATGGGTGGTGCTGGTTGGTGGAGATGGTGGTGCTGGTATATACTGATGGTGGATATGGTGGTGGTGGTTGGTGATGGTAATGGTGGCGGCGATGATGGTGTTGCTGGTTGGTGATGGTAGGATGGTGGCAGTGATGTTGTTTGTCATGTTACCGTTGATTAGTAATGGTGTTACTGGTTGGTGGTGATTGGTGGTGGATAGTGACACCTTTAGGGTTTTTGTGTTATTTTTGTTATTTGGGGTTTTTGTGTTGCTTTTGTTTTGATGGGTTTTTTGTGGATGAATAATGACACCTTTTGAGTTATAACTTACGGCCCGCTGCCAACAAAACTTATGAACTTCAGGAGGGGTGTGGCATCAGCTGCCGGCTAGTTGCACTCCATATGAGGGTGTTGCATTAGTTGCCGGCTAAGTGCGGTGAGTTGCCTAGTAAAATGGTTACGTTTCATCTTTAGTTACGCGTAGATGGAGTTGGTTCAGTTTTTTTCAATTATCATGCCGACCATCTTCCTTCACAATGAATGGTTAATCATGGCCAACGAAAATAATCCAACTACAAAATCATGAGATAAAACTTTTTTTGATGCTACACTTCACTCAAAATATCTTCATTCATCAATACTTCCTTTCTCATATTTCCTTTCCTGTACTAGTTTGACATTACTGTCATTGTGTGGCCAAGATACCTTATACTCACCACACATATTTAAACCCCAGATAACAGCCCACGTTAATTATTTTCTTACGTTAACTTTGAGACATAGTACACAGCAATAATATGCTCATAACAACCAAGATTTCTAGTTCCGGAAGGAGGTCCACAAGTTATATTAAGTAACTAGAGTAATTATGCCGTCGATCGGTACGTCCATACCTAACTCCATGCACGTGAATTTCTAAGTTTCTCACTAACCAACTTAACTTATCGGGTTGCTAAACAGAAATACTCACCTATCACTTGCGTTATATATTTCTAGAGGATGTAGAAAAGTGAGACATAACAAGTCTCATGGCAGCTCTAGCTACTTCTCATACCAACAAAGCAGCCATTAGGCTAAGTCCTATGGGTGCTAATCTAGCAGCTAGATTAGCAGTCCACGTCAGTTAGGGCAACCTCCTAAGTCCTATGGGAGTGCTAATCTAGCAGCTAGATTAGTAGTCCATGTCAGCTGAGACCACTGCCTATCGCTGTTTGGTTCAGCGCTTTAAATTTCAGCCGTCAGATCAAATTTTGTGATTTTGGTGATCTGTGTGATTTTTGTGAGCGTTGAACCATTCAGCGTAAAGGTGAGTTTTTTGGCGCTGAACCATTCAGCGCTTCAATCTCGCTGCTAGTTCACCTGTGAGCACATGCTAGGAGAGAGAACTAGTGCTAACTTTTAGGCCACACTTTTTTTTTTGAATTGCAACACTTAACTGCTAATCTAGCAGCTCAATCTAGCCCATTGGACTTAGCCTTAGACCAGGTCCTGTGGGTTAGATTTGGTTACTAGATTAAATATATAAAAAACGTTGCAGAAAATACAAAAAGCGTTGTCTATTTTTTAACTTTTTTTTTTTTTGAAGCACGTATATATTAAAAGAAACTAATTAGAGATTACACGGGGGAAACTAATTCCCATAGAGTCACATAAGAGAATTTGATTAAGAAAAGGCGGGTTTGCTTGGTCCCATATCGTTGTCGAATAGTGATGTGATTTCAACTTTGTTGTAGTAAAAGGTTCGTTGAGACTTGTGAAAGCAATTGATTTTAGACTTATTTAAACTAAAAATGGAGAAAGTTTAATTCCAAATTTGATTTCAAGATTGAAAATAACCAAGACACTAGATTCCACTATTACACATGAATGAATGATGGCAAAAATTCCAAAACTCTAATTATCTTTTAAATCTCTTATTTCTTAATTCACAAATAATCAGGCATATTCTCAAACATTAATTGTATTCTCTAAGCATAGATTATCTAAACAAAGTATAACCTATCTAATTTCATCACAACTAATTAAGAAAATAATGCAAACAATTAAAATTCTACAAAGTAGTGATTGAGTGAATTATAAAATACAAATTAGAGAAAAATAGAATAGTTACCAATTATTCATGCATAAATAGCTTCCTCCGTGCCTTGGTTACGCGAGAATTAGCTCATCATCATGGAAACACGCTCAAAATTCATCTTTATTGCTCAAAAATGGTGTTCACAATAATGAAATGGGAGAAAAACAATAAAACCGGGTTTGTAACACTTTTATTTGTTACAAACCGAGCTGTTACAGAGAACGATAAAAATGAAGTGTTGTTGTCACTATAGCAATACGACCCACAAACAATTGTCGTTGTCACTGTTGTAAAACGAAGGTTCTGCGTGCGTCTTATGTTCTTCGTGTTCTTCAAAGCAGCAGAAAATGGAGTTTTTCTGCCACTTGATTTCTCGACTCTCTGGTTCTTCCTAACTTCTCCCAACTCTCGACACCCCCTCTATGTGATCCTAGGAACCTATTTATACATCATTTCGACATTGAATCTCCTCCATTAACTACAAATAATCTTCTTTTACTCGGGTATATTTTTTTCCATTTTTATCATTGATTTTGATTTTCACGCATCTGAAGCTGTATTTCTTTCCTTCTATACCTTCTTCACGCTCCAGGATATCGATTAAGTCTTCCAAGCACGTGCAGTACACGTTTAAATTTCTCACAACTCGTGCAAGCTCATGTTTTTCCTCCAACTCCCTATTTGGATTAAACCAAGTTATCCAGCCAAATTTGATCGATAAAATCACCCATACTAGCTTTCTATAGTCATATCACGTCTACCCACTAAGTTTCAGGGATTGAATCTCACTAAATCACGTCCAAACATCCGATCGAAATTCTGCTATTAATGAAAATATTTTCCCGCCAAAATTCATTTTTTGAATTTGAGAAGAAGATGTCCTCCCCCTAATCCTGCACGGGTGTCCCTTTAGCTCTTGTCTTATGGGGTGCAAATAGTAATTTTTTGGGCGTAGATAGTAAATTTTTCGGGGTTCCTCCGACACATTTTTGGGGTGCTTCCGGTGCATTTCTGGGGTGACTTTAGTACTCTATCCCGGGGTGTAAAACACCACTGTTCAAGCCAATTTTCCCGCAAGAGCTTATTCCCTAGAAAAGACTTAAAACAACTTTATTAGAAATAAAATGAGTTCTAGATAATGTAGTTATGGGTGAAAATGCGTCACACTTACGTGCTTATCAAATAGTTTCCTTCTTCGTATCTATCTGCTGCAAAGTTTGCTATACCATCAGCTGCTTGGTTGCCCTTTCTATAATTGTGTTGAATGTGGCAGGAAGGTATGCGGCGCATTCTTTGTTTGATTTCTGCAATCATTTGTGATATATACCAAGGAGCTTCCGCTGATGTTCTGATAAAGCGCATGAGATTCTCAGAGTCCGCTTCAATTATTACTCTTGGCCATTGTCTTTCCATCGCTATTCGGGTTGCTATTACGGTTGCCCATGTTTCTGTCGTCAGCGCAGTAGTTAAACCTAGAGGTTGTGCAAGTGCCATAATGGTTTGTGCATTCGAGTCCCTGCAAATGAATCCCGCTCCTGCCATACCTGGATGGCCTCTAGCAGCCCCATCTGTGTTTATTTTTATCCAAACCGAATCTGGAGTAGACCATCCAACTTGAATGATTGTAGTTGTTCTTGTGATGGTTGCTGCAATCCTTGGAGTTGGATCTCCAGGTAGCACCAGTGGGGAGATTTTTCTTGCCCATTGAAATTCTTGTTGTTGTGCTAGAGCTGTCATCGGGATGTTTTCTTGGTGAGATTAGGATTGGTTGAAGACAAGTTCATTTCTGGTTATCCATAACACCCAGAAAAGGAAACAGAAGGATGTGATGGTGGTTATATCGGTAGAAGCTTGTAAAAGATACAATATGGTTGTTTGAGGATTTAAGGTGATTGGTTGGTTATTATGTTGAAGATGATTTGTTGGTATGCGGTTTAGGAGGTTGGTCTATGTTGTTATTGCCACAGGACATTGAATAAGCATGTGTGTCACTGTTTCTGGGTCGGAGTTGCATCTGGGACACATGTTCGAGTTGGTGAGGTTGATGTGGTGTAATAAAGCGAAGGTTGGTAATCCTTCGTTAATAGCTTTCCACAAGAAAAGCTGTATTTTTGGAGGACATGGTAAGGTCCATAGAAATTTGGTGGGTGGGAGGGGGTTTATGGTTGTATGGTTATCCTATTGGGCTAAACAGTTGTATCCCGAAGCAGTGGTATATTTCCCGGATTTGGAATGTGGCCAGATTATTTTATCTGTGTTGTTGTCTAGGGGAAGGTGGATATTGATAATATGTTGTATTGCATCAGGTGGAAGGTTGTGTAGCTGATCATGTCTCCAATTATGAGTAAGATGGTCAATTATACCAGCCACAGTTTGAATAGGTTACCAATGTGTAGGATCAAGGTTAGGAAAATGAGATCCAATTAGCTTGGATGGGGGTGTCTAAACCATTTCCTATGCGATGAAATAGTTGTTGTTTTACAAAAGGAATAAGGGATGCCATTTGCTTCCATTGTGGGCTGGCAGTAGAAGGAAAAGTGATCGTACCTTGAAAAATTGGTTAATGTTGGAGGTACTTCTCTTTGTAGATACCGGTGCAGATGGAATGTGGTTGATCGTGAATATTCCATGGTCGTTTCATGAGTAAAGCTTTATTGTGATGGCTACTCTTCCTGATGTCGAGTCCTCCTTTTGCTATCGGTGTGTGGAGTTTGTTCCATCCCAAAGGGTGAAGTTTTCTAACAGAGGAATCATGCCCCCGGAAAAAGTTCCGGGTAATACGGTCGATTTGTTTGCGGACATGAGTGGGGAAAAGTTGTGTTTGCATAAGGTGGTTGGAGGTTGGAGTTAAGGAGGTTTTAATAAGAACTAACCTCCCGGCAGGTGTAAGGCATTTTGTCATCCAACCTTGAGCTTTACGAGCTAGCCTTTGAAGCAAAGGTTTGAAGATGTGGCGGGATGTTCTCCCATGTTTGAATTGGACTCCAAGATATATAGGAGGGGTTTGAGGAGGTTGGCATGTTGTAAAAAAGATGTAGATTATTTATATCGTCTGGCAGTAATCTCGGGTGGTGGATGATTGTTGATTTGGATGCGTTGATTATTTTTCCTGTCGAAGTTCCATATGCTTGAAGTAGCTTTTTTAGGTGGATGTTACTCTGTTGGGAGGCTTTGGAGGTGATAAGGAGATCATCTGCATACATAAGATGTAATATGGGTGGTGCTTTTTGCGATATTCTGAGACCTCGAACCAGCTGTTTGGCTTCCAGTTTGGCAAGATTTGTTGATAGAATTTCAGCACAAATAATGAAAATGTATGAAGATATGGGGTTACCTTGTCTTATGCCCCTCGTCGGTGTGATGAAACCATGAGGGGTTCCATTGATGTTGGTGGAATAGGTGACTGAGCTGATACATAACATGATATAGTCCACAAAAATTGTCGGGAATCCTAATTTGGTGAAGGCTTTTTTAATGAAACCCTAGTCAAGGCTATCATATGCCTTTTGGATATCTAGTTTAAGAGCAATTTTGGGTTCTGTGGTGATGGCTGAGGTTTTGATGTAGTGGAATAGCTCTCCTGCAATTGCGATGCTATCATGAATTGAGCGTTGAGGAACGAAGGCGCTCTGATACGGGCTTATTAGAAATGGGAGAAGGGGTCGAATGCGGTTAACTAGAATTTTTGATATGATTTTGTAACATACATTGCAGAGGCTGATAGGTCTGAATTCAGATGGTTTTGTTGGGTGGTCCACTTTTGGAATTAACGTAAGGTTTGTGTGGTTCATAAGGGGGTGGATATTTAAAGAATTAAAAAAACTTTGAACCATAGCTATTATTTATGTGTGAGTGGTATCCCAGAAAATAGTTGTCTATTTTTTAACACTACTTCTCTTTTCAATACATCTCGCATTCCAACTAGTAGCGAGATATTTTCGCTGAACGGTTCAGCACAGAGAAAATCGACTTTTCGATATTTGGTTCAGCGCAGATTGATTTATTTTTTGATCCACCAGCTGAGATGGTTGCGTTGTTCCATTCAGCGCGGCCATGGGAAATGTTTCAACGTATCTAGATACTAGATTAGAACTGTCATAGGATAGGGGTTATTCTAGCTGACGTGGACTTCTAGTCTAAATACTAGATTAGAAGAACGTGGCACTTAGCCTAACGTTCAGCTAACGGTTTTGCAAGAGAGTAAGTTGAAAAAAGAAAGTAAAACGAAAACACACTCTTTTATTGACATCTGTTACCAATTATGAATATGCCAGAAACTAATTAAAATCATACCGACAAAAAAATTCACTCAATTACAAAATCATGAGCAACAATTTTATCGGGCGAGAAAAAAAGTTCATGACATAGTATAACATCTTTACGAAAAATCTTTTCATTTAACTTTCTAAATGACGGGAAGTTGGATATCTCTGATAGTTAATTTTTAGTCTTCTAGAACACATGTCCCTCTGTGTACTGGTTTTTGACACTTAGTCACAAACAAACAAAAGAAGTCACTTGTGTGGCCAAGAGATACCTCGTACACCACAGTGACCAACACACATTTAAACCCCAGATAAACAGCCCACGTACATACTCTAGGACTGATGTTGGCTAGCATTGATTTGAGTAACGTAGCACACAGTGACACGGTATTAATAATATGCCCCCCCATAGCAACATCTTCTAGAAGGATTCCAAGATACATCAAGTAACCACGCAGTGCTGCCTGTCGGTCCATCCATCCATACCTAACAACTCCAAGACTTGCCATACTTTCCCTTCTACATGCACGTGAACCTCTAAGTTTCTCACTAACCAATTTAACTTGTCGCGTGATAAGCAGAAATACTCTGCCTACCACTTCAGCGATACAGACACTAACTTCCGCTGCGGGTGTACATACTATTGCAGGACTTGCTGGTAGAGACGAATAAATAAAAGAAAAATTCATCATACCAATTTCATTCATTTCAATATAATACAATGGAATGGCAAGAGAAAATTTCAGCTATATCGGACCTTCGAATAATGTAGAGGTTATCTTGAGATTTGATACAAGACAAGAAATATAAATAAACAAAAAGCATGGAAGATGGAACCCCTAACCCCAAAACCCAATCCCCTATTAAGATTTTTACCTGAGAAAATGTCTCTGGCAAAAAACGTCAGCTCGAGACAAACACTAGAAAAAAATTTGAAATGAGACCTTGAGCTTTTATGTTTAGGGGACCACAATCGCAATCAAGGAACTCGGGGCATGTCATCATAGATCTGTCTACTTGTATCGTTTTGTAGCCATTTTCAAGTATACAATGAATATTTCCATAAAATTGATGTTGATATGAAACAGTTTGAGGGATAACACAAAATCAGACTTTCCCTCCATATTTGTAATTTTGCTTGTAATCCTGTACCAGAGTCTTCAAAGTCCCTGTACAAGGGCCGTCTACAAAATACACAAACCACAGAACATGATTAGTAAATTCCAGCATGAAAATCTACATCCTACAGAATAGATGCCCTTCGTTTTTGTTTTTTGTTTTTTTGCAAAAAAATTGCTAACCTTCAAAAACAGTATGAAGATACTGAAGATCGTCTTCTGAACATGCATCTACTAAAGCATAGACACCTGGTCTTAGAGCTTCGTCTATCTCCCTGTTGTTTTGAAACAAAAAAAAAAGTTTTACGAATTTTTGTCAAACAGAAAGTTGAGAATAAATATCTGTTTCATGGACAAAACTAAGTTGAGAGAAAATGATTAACAATACCGTCTTATCCCTGTTTTAGAGAGACCCAATCCTGAATAAATCCATATATAATTTGATAGAAAATGCAAAGTATATCGCTCAAAGACTTCCTTTTGTTGTTTTATCTGCAAAAGAAGATTCAGCAATCATAAAACGATTCTTAACAATAGGGCAGGAGAATTGACATAAATCAATCAGGGTTTGAATTATGTGAGAAACTATTGCTCTTTTCAGTTATATGGAGAAAGCCAAAAGGAAATGATCAAAACAAGACATGAATGCATGTACAAGCTTGTCTATGATATAAAATGACATGTTTAGAACAACTCAAACCTCTTCGTAAATCCTGCAGAAGAAACTAGCACATTTTCTTCCTTCTTGTACTTCCCATGTATAATAACCTTTTTCGTCAACCAACTCTATATCTCTTGTTACCAAACAACAAAGAAGAACGGAGACCGAATATTGGAGAATAGAGATGGACTCTTTAGTTTCTCTACAAGAAATACATAATTATCACATCTGGGTTAATTGGTGATCTGGATTAATTTATTTTTAATAACTATATAATCTTCTGAAATAAGTTATCAAAATTTACATGTCATCTACAAAAAAATAAACGAAAGAAAAAGGAAAAGGAAAATAATATAGAATATGGACTCACTATAAAAATAATAGCTATTAAACAACAAGAGAATCTAAATAAAAATGATAAGAATAACTACAGGTTGCCCTCGAAGTTGAAAATGTACATGTATGCATGTGTCTGCACACAATACATACTAACAAGATTCAGGATCATGGGAGCTACAGTTTGCAATTCTGATTTAGTGCAGCTAAAAATCAAAAAGACACTTAAAGAAGTTAAGACTTAACATTATTAGCTTGGTCATTGAAAAATCAACTAAGGTAAAAAACCGAGACGAATACTGAACAAGGAGAAAAAAGTTTTTTGTTTTTTGAGCCTTCAATGAAGTACAATTTCTGACCAATTCAAGAATGTGGTATTCCAAAACAATGGTTTCCAACAGAACTATGAAAGTTCTACCAACATATTCTAAACTTCAGAGATTTTTGCAGCAAAAAAAAAAAGTGGAAATAAGTGCACCGGAGTCCTAGATGTAGTGCTATAGAACAAGACAACTGGATCTCGTGCAAATTAACAAAGGAAAAGACACCGTAATATACCTTGTATGATGCCTAATAACTGCAGATAATAACCTGCAGCATGTGGCAAACAGATCTACCGAGAACCTCTGATCCACGGTACATCGACAATTGTCAGCTGCAGTATACTTTTCGTTAGCTGAGACCGCCGAGGAACTAGGAGAAGTTTGGGAATTTCTTAGGCAGCAGAAATCTTGGAACAGCGCCGCAGGTAAACGCAATGATTGTATAACATGTGAGGAATTCATTTCAAAGAGAGCAGGTTTTCCAGCAACTTTAGTTAGCACCTCAACACACATAAGAATGACTGCTCCAGGATCTGGACAAACGTCTCCACTGCTACAGGTAACCTTTGCGTAGAAGATATGTGGACCTCGCAAGTGCACAACTATGTTGAACACAGCACTCGTTAAACTTTGGATGTGATCTTTAAGCGAGTCTCGGTCTGCAAAACATTTTTAGAGTCAGAACATTGCAAGCTTACAACACAAATAAGCATTCAATATCCCAAATGTGATTCTCAAATATTAATATCTATTAATATTCATAGTTGAAAACAAAAAAGAAATCATTCAGTGATAATACTGACTAAATATTATCGAGAAAGAATAAATGCTTAATGCCAGAACAAAGGAACAACCAAAGACCATCACGCGCCATAATCACAAAACAGCTTATGCTCAAGCTAAGGAATGAAGATCGCAAGCTACCAAGCTATATGAGATGATGAAGATACGATTTATTTTAAGCACTTATTAAAGAGGAGGAAAAAGATAAGGATACACGATAGGATGCAAGCATATACAGCAGCTTTGTGAATTCTAACAGCTGTAAGAAGAGATGCAACTATCAAACAGTTCAGGATCCGCATACTCCCAGAAAACTTTTACCATGAACAAATACCAACTTCTCTCTAGAGGAAACTTTTACCAAGAACGTTCTCTCAGAAAACTGCTCCGGACTTTTCTAGATAAGAAAGTGTACCAACTGTGTGCACCTCAACTCCACAAAGATAGGTTTAAAGAAGAATCTATCATAAAAGCGGGGAAAGAATGTGTCGAAAAACAGTACAGTTGTATAAAAAGTAGAATGGAAGAACATTGAGGCTATAACAATTACATGGTAGCAAATTAATATTAATGAATGGTAAAAATCCAAGGATTAAACAAAATAAGAGTTGCAGATCGAGTGTTGTGAATATCAGTAGCTGATGGATGATGTATGCGTACCTAACTAATTTCTTCTAATGTGTCCGATATAATGACATATTAACATTAACATCATGATTCCGAAGAGCCAGACCGTAAAGATAAATGTACACTTGTGTAAACCTGATGAAATCTTTCAATAATCGGATCCATTGATTTATTATCAAATTAATGGCAAGTACCTGAAACAGATTCAATACAAGAATCAAAGCAGTCAACCCCCGCCGCAACAGCTGCAGAAACCTTTCCTCCATCTGGACCTCCAGTGTATATTTCATAAACCATGCTACATCCATTATTCACTCCGACAAGTGCTTTTTTTACCTCCTCAATAGCTGTCGTTCGATGCAACTTTGAAGGTTCCTTGAGTAATACTTTGAATGACAGCCTAAGCCTGGCTCTAAATTCGTTTAGACTATTCCATCCGTGCCCAATAGATAACTCAGATGATCCCGTTTGACTCATGAGTGTCTTGGTACTAGATTCCGTATCATGGGATGCTAGTGTAGCTTCTTTGCCACATAACGATATGCATCTCCCTATAACCGGCAAATGTATGCCAATCAACCTAGCATACACATTTTGTAACTTCTTTGAATCCTTTGGAGAAACATAACTCCCTACAACCTCCAGATATTTTACAGCTCCATCCAAACAAATATATGAAAATGTGTGAGGTTTTTGAACCATATTTGCAAACTCTGTCAGCATGTACTGTGAAATTGCGATAGAAACGGGCATAGAGCTTGAATAAAAATCACGATGGTAAATCTGCATTTTAAGACTTAAAGTAGCTGAAGATCCAATAAGAAGCTGCCTGACACAAACTGCTAGTTCAGGATTGTCACCTTTCAATAAGCTTCGTAATAACGGTTTATTTAAAAGTTGTCTCTCATACGAATCAATCTGAACATCGATAGTAAAGTCTGCATTATCTGAACTAGATCGCTTTTTTTTAATGCTCAAATCTTTATCAACTAAATTCTTCGAATAATTAGGATGTTGATAATCCATGACAAACAAAGCGTGTAAGCATGAATTTATGAATCTTTCAGAAGCAGATATAAATTGCTTGAGTTTAGAGTCCTTAAAGTAGTCCTCGGACCCATCAGTGCCCTTCTCATATCCACTTCTCAAAACGGATGTGATGCCCCACAACAAACCATGAATGCTTGTAACTAAAGAAGACACATCCACAATATTGAGATCAGCTATCTTAAGAAGTAATACCTCCGCATGTGTTTTCAAACTCTCCATCCAGGTTCCTAAACTTGGATTTGATTCACCCGAACTTCCATTTTTGCTGAACCCATCTGAAACGGGTGACTCTTTTGATAGTTCTGCATTGTTTACTGCGGAAGAAAGGGAAAATAGAAACTGCTCCTTGGATAATGTCAACTGTATGTAAGATGTATCATCCATCAAAGAAAGACTCAAATGCCTAACTTCAGTAGCATGCTCTTCAGGAAACACAGACAGAAGTTCAGTCAATGCAGTGACGGATTTCCAAAGCCATAAAACAGCATATGAATTCCCAGAAAATATTGGAATGATTGAACATTGTTCAGCTTCACCACTAGCATCGTGAAATGACATTAATAGGCATCTCAAGGCCTTTCTACAACTTACAAACAATCTAAATAGTTCATAGTAACTGTCCCCCTTTAGTTCACCCTGATCCTGTAAGAGCATGACAACCAAAACCCTGAAAGAAGAAGATTAACCGATTAATGATTCCACAATAGCACTTCAAAGTATGACTTCAAGCTTTACATACACATAAGTGTTTTCTAGAAAAAAAAACTAAGTATACGAAGTTAAGAGAATAGACTATGACATAACAAGACAGATATTAAGGAAAAGATTCTTGATTTTGTAGCATCATTAATCTAAGTCGAACAAGGCAGTATTTTGTGCAGTAGATTATTCGGGGAGACACATGCATTGCATCAATCTAAGAAATAGAAGAAACACAACAAGATTACAGCAACTTACAAGAGAAAATTTACAAAAACCTTCAATATATAAGAGGAAAAATTACAGCCAGATACTTAAAATGCCAAGCGAACTGGAAAAGAGAAAACAGGTTTAATAACAAAATGCATGAAAAAGCTTAATAGTTGGTTTATGAAACACTACTTTGTAGTAATGGAGAAGGAAAAAACAAGATGTCAACTGTCAGTGTGATACACTAAACCATAGTTGAAGTTTTCTTCAAGGAAACTAACACATCGAGTTAAGAAACACAAAACTGAACATACCTTTCAAGATTGAGTAAATTAGTGGCACAATCTGAAAATGATTCTGAATTTAGATAACCCTTAGGCATCCAAGATAAGAGATTAAGCAAGCTCTGACAAGCTAAAAGTTCCTTGGTGCACTTAATGAAAGGGGAATCAGGACATAAGGAATCCGGCTTCATCGGCAACACTGCATTGTCTGCCACATGCCTTCTGTTAAGAGCAAGTGATGTCTTCTCAAGTTTATTTAAGATTACTTCCCACTCATTAATGTCAGTTTGTCCCGCCAAAGTGTCACCAAATATCGATACTAGAAATTGCTTCAGAACATCAGAAAAACACGATGGCAAATGCCTGCAGAGAAACTAGGACGACAATGAACAATATAAACATCACAATCACCACAACATGCAAAAAAAAAAAAAAAAAAAAAAAAAAAAAAAAAAAAAAAAAAAAAAACGGTGCTTCTTACTGTTTGTTCATAGAATAAACTATCATGCAGCAGCTCTATTGTGATTTCATGCCGACTGATCTTCCCCACGTCGTGAGATTTGCCTATTTTATGCTTTATAACGTCTTTGCCACTGCTTATAGCCCTGGTCAGGAAACTATGGAACAACAGACGCAGGAACTTCTTCAACTTCTTCTTTGCAGCATGAGGGCCCCAAATATCAGTATTTTGGCAGAGAAGATACCAAACAGCAGTAGGCAATGAATTTGCATTCAGAGAGAGAATATACAAGTCCCATGCATCATCTTCAGGTGAAGTGGGTTGTTCTGTGCCTTCAGAAACTATACAAACATCAGCAGACATCAGTTTGACCTTCTTCATGATATATTTGGTAACACTCTTCGCTTCTTCCCTTAGGATTTTGATTTCTTTATCAAACAGATTTGAGGTATCATCATCTGTCAACGCCATGTTATTCTGCTCCTTTTGTAAGAACTTAAAAGTTTCTATCTGTTGGCTCAGATCAGCAAGCCTTTGGCAAGCCATCGTATGCATCACATAAACCAAGGGTGCACACCTTTTTACAGTGTCCTGACCACAAAAAATTTCTATAGAATTTATAATAGTCAAGAGAGAGTCAGAAGGTCTACTTATCCAAGAAAAATAACCTTCAGCTCTTTCCACACAGTCATCTCCAGAATATGCTGTCAAAAAATCTCCCATTGCTTTTGAAGCCTTTTTAGATGGTTCAGGAGGCATGAGGCTTATCAGTTGCCTGAATAAGCTTCTGCAGGAAGTATATATGCGAAAGAAGAACAAGGAAACCCAGGAAGCACTGAATCTGGAAGTTTTGTTCTCACTAGAATATCTTTGTCCAGTGACATAGAAAAGGAACTCGCCGACTTTCGAATGTTCTTTTCTTACCAGAATACTTAGGAATGTACCTAAAAATTTCATCAGGTCCTGTATGGAGTTACCAACAACAATACTGTTCCCTGTTGTGACAGCTAAGTTGTCCAATAAAGTTGAATACACTTCACATAGTGCCCTTCCTAGAAGCTCAGCTTGCAATTTTAAATATTGCTTGCGACGTGTATGTAAAGGTTCTCCAAACTCTCCCCCCTTGCCCTTTGAACTGCTGGTCTTCATCCAGACTAAAGAATCAGAGACATCTTTTTCTAGTTGTTTGATGAAACCACTTGCCTGCCCCTCAGGTATGTTTTTGATAGCCTTACAAACCGCAAGCCTGAACTCTTGAAAGCATAACAACATGGTCACTGATTCCACACATACTTTACTATCAGGAATCCGAAATAGCCTAACAGCTTTACACAGTGCAAATATTGGCTCACTAACCTACAGCAAGAAAAACCAAAAACTATAAAATAAAAATTAAAAAACAAGACAAGACAAGGAAAGGAAAGGGAAGAAATCATGTACGGTAAAACCAAATGAATAATGCATATATGAAATGATCAAATGAATAATGTTTTATAAAAAGATTTTAAGAAACAAAAGTAATTAATATTCAAGCCCAGGATCAAGGTGAAATAAAGCTCTAACAATTATCAGTTGACTACCACTATATTACGCAGACTAACTTCCATATGAGTTCAGAAAGCATCTTAATGCAAGTAATCAAAGTGAATTTCACTAACCTGGCGAAGCTCACTGTATATATTAATCAACTGGCATCCAAAGTGCAAAACATGTGAAGAAAGGGAACCTGTTACAGGTAGATCAATCGCTAAGTATGACAACATAATTTTCCACAAGCTTACCAAATCCTCTCCAGCAACCTCGTATTCAGTTTCTAACAAATATCCAAGAGCAACTATAATCTCTTTTGCTATCAAACGTACACCATCTACAGGCATCCCATTATCCAAACCAGATAACCAATGAAGTATCCTCGATGAAAATGAGACAAGAGTCTGATACAACCCCTTCAAGAAATTAAGGCGCTCTCCATCAGATGTATCCTCCGTCCTCAGATATACTTTTTGATGCATAAACCCTGCAATTATCTTATTGGTAGCTTCAAGAGTGCAACGGGCAGCATCCAACAGCATGACTTCCTGTTCCAAATTGCTCTCATTATATATTTCTATCTCCCGCTTCAAAGGCTTGATGAACCATAAAAAGATATCAAATACTGCTTTACCGGTTTCCATGTCAAGTCTATCAGAAGAAAGAGTGCTGTCGATGACTGTCCTAGCATTCCCAAGAGATATGTTGGAGTTGAAACTTGTATTAGTTATTTCTATTTCCTGTAAAATCCCAATTTCCCCTGTCATCTTTATCCCCTCAGACAACACTGAAACTCCCTTTTGCTTCTTCACTATGACAACAAACAAGCGAAACAGCTCTCCCACACACCCCAACGAAGAAATTCTCTTCTCAGATATGATTTTTTGCAATCTCTCAAAAAGACGTACACAATAACTTCTATTGCTCATTTCAGCTCCACCACGAAATCCAGTACCCATATCTGTACCCTGTAAACTTAGAAATTCCTTGACATGGGCAGAATGGAACAACCCGTAAGATAAAATGTCTTCCACTGTCTTCAACAAATTTGGTGTCAATGTAGAATTACAATTATCAATTTGCTTATTCACCATTACTAACAAACTAAGCAATGGTTCAAGAAGCTTATCTAAGAAATCAGGGAAAACTTTCTTTGGACTAGGATGTACCCTCAAAAAATTAGCAAAATACTCGAAAATCAAACATGATAAGCGAATTAACAAAACGCCTGCTTCGTCACTGGATACTTTAACCAAGTAAACCTTGTGAAGAACATCAACCATTGTCCTAACTGTCGAGGACAATACATCCATATTAGCACTAAATGCCCTTCCATGTGAAGTAAATAGCAACGTAACAGAATCAAAAACAAAACTGTAAAACCCAGAATTTTCACTCAGAATACACGAGTTTTCCTTCTCCAGTACTACCAAAGCATTTTTTCCAACACAAGAAACTCCACGTAAAATTTTCTCCTGCTTAAAACTTAATGGAACTTGTAAATACAGTGACTTCTCTAAACAGAATTTAAAAATCTCCCAGCATTTTAAAGCCCCTTGTCTTTGGTCAATAATCAACAATGACTGAACCCATTTATTGAGTTCCTTAATCAAATGAGAATCGCTAACTATTTGAAGAACTCCATTGTAATCATTACGCTTCCACGAATTGACGTATTCCAATGCAAGTTCAAGTTTCCTACAAGAATTAAACCCTAAATTACTCAGAAATCATGATTACCATATAATTCAATTCACTGAAACAAAAGAAAGAAAATAAAAGTTGAGAAGTATAAATGTATACTAACCTTTGATTATCTACATCTCTCTTCTGAAGTGATGAAATCAATTCCAAGTTACGGTAAGGACCATCTGTAAGTTTAGCCTGCTTCTTCCCACTTCCTTGTTCTTCTTCTTCTTCTTCAATTACATCTTTTGTGTATTGTATCGTCTCTTCTATTGAAACTATTTGAGCTGGTTCTGAATCTCTTTCATTCTCTTCACTACTTCTTGCTTTTCTCTTCTTATTTCTGCGTTTATCTGCTGAGTTTTTCTTCGAACTAGAATCAACCATCTCTGTAATGGTAATGTTTAAGGGATATTGATACTACCTCTTCAATTAGAACCCTGAACCCCTAGATTGTATTTCGTTTAGGTTTAGAAGAGCTATATGGTATCAGAAACACAAGTTAGAAGAAAAACCCCTATGAGCGTAGGGTTTAAGTTTTGATGGAGTCGGCAGCTTTTACTAATCGCACCCTCAGTCAAGCTCTTTAAATTCCAATTTTGATAACCTCAGCGCTTTAAAACCTAACATTTTTAGTGGCGACCCCAGAAGAATTAGGACCGACTTTTTTAATTCCAACCAAGGGCTGGTATTATGGGATGTCCTAATGGCTCGGGAAGTACCTAAATACCCTTGCATAATCGGTAGTTAAATATTGTTTATAGCAACCGATTATTACTTTGTTCCTCTCAAATTAAATTCGGGCTACTTCAAAAATCGGTAGATAATAAACATCCCTAGACTACCGATTGAACAATTAGAGAAACTCGAAGTTTCATATTATTTATTTTTGCAATTTCGAATTTGGGGCATCTATAATAATCGGTAGAAAATGGACATAGATAAACTACCGATTGTTAGAGTTGAGAAACTCAAAATTTCGTGCGTTTTGAAGAAATTGAATTTGGGGCTACAACCATAATCGGAGGATAAATGAATTTATAAACTACCGATTATGAAATATGAAGAATTACAAATTTTTCATGTTTGGAGAAAAAAAATTTTGGGGCGACTACCATAATCGGAGGATGAATGAATTTATAACCTACCGATTATGAAATATGAAGAATTACAAATTTTTCATTTTTGGAGAAATTTGTTTTTGGGGCGACTACCATAATCGGAGGATGAATGAATTTATAACCTACCGATTATGAAATATGAAGAATTATAAATTTTTCATTTTTGGAGAAATTTGTTTTTGGGGTAACTACCATAATCGGAGGATGAATGAATTTATAACCTACCGATTATGAAATATGATGAATTACAAATTTTTCATTTTTGGAGAAATTTGTTTTTGGGGCGACTACCATAATCGGAGGTTAATTTTTTTTTAATAATCTACCGATTGTAAAAGATGAAACAAACCAAGTATTATAAGTTTGGAGAAATTCGTATTTGGGGCGACTTTGACAATCGGTAGTAAAGTAAATTTGTAAAACTACCGATTATGAAAAATTAAAACTTTCAATTTGGGGTTTTTTCAGAATCGGTAGTTTTATATGTCCGTAAAACTACCGATTATAAGATACTGCATCAAAACTACCGATTATAGATATTTTGGATGCAGTATCTTATAATCGGTAGTTTTGTTATTCTATTATCTACCGATTCTGGGTAGTTCATGGTATTCAATGCATGCAAAAATCGATTTTTTTTGTTTTGAAACGGATACAAAGGCATACAAAGTGGGTATTTGAGTTTCTTAACACAATACATGTATGTTTGATGCATCATTAGCTTCGATCTCGGGTGATTCTCCGTTTTCTTCCATGAAAGCGTCGTCTAGGGTTTCATCTCCACAAAAGTTTGGATCATTCAACATATACCCCAGATCGTCTTCTCTAAATGGTAGTGAACCTTGAACGTTAACTTGTTCACGCTCTTCTTCGTACCCATCCATGTTTATGGAAGTTGACAACAATCGGAAGTTGGCAACATATACCCACTTCTTCTTCTTCTTTTTCTTCTTCTTCTCTCACTACCAATCGGAAGTTTAAACTAAATAACTCAAAATAGATTCCAAACACTAATATATAGACCCTAGACTACCGATTGTCGTGTTTTCTTCCGATTTTTTTTAACTACTACCGATTATTGTTTTGCCTACCGATTATGAAAGGGCATATTAGCCATTTCGAAAATTCGGAGATAAGGGGTGGCTTAGTTTTACGTTTGGGTGACCCTATTTTGTCTTATTGGTCGCCCCTAATTCTTTTGGGGTCCCCCCTAAATATGCCAGGCTTTAAAACACTGGTAGGTCCTACACTCAGAAGAAGAAAAAAAAGCTGAAGTTATTCTGGGAACACAATTTCAAAATGACCACCAAATGTAAAATAGAAAATGTTTTCATATAAACCCCTCATGTGTTTGGTAACTCATTTAAAATTCGGGCCATTTACAGAATGGTCATATTTTTTGTAATTGGGTAACAAAATGGTCACACTTTTGTAATTCATTCACAGAACAGTCATACTTCCATCCGATTTAACACTTTTGAATAAAACGTTGTTATCTTTTCCTAAAATACCCTCCTTCAAAATACCCTTCCCATTTAACTAATTAGTTGAAGTGGTGGTGATGAAGCGGTGGTGGTGGTGGTGGAAGCTTAAGAATCTTCACTAAACCTCAAAGGGGAAGCGGTGAATCCTTTGGGTGAATGCGGTGTAAAGAACCTGAATGCGGTGTAACGGTGTGTAAGTGGCGGCACCACCACTTACAAATAGCACCACCGTCAAAACAATTGCAAAGGCAAAATTTAAAATTTTGTATGGAGGGATAAGTAGGGAGGACGGGTTGTGCAAGGCTATGACAGGCCGGCGTAAAAACTATGTTAAACATTTATGAGATAATCTCTAGCCCACCCGGTACTTTCTACTGGAAAAAGGCCTTGGTTTGGTTTGGTTTGGATAAGTAGGGAGGACACATAGGTAATTTGGTTAACATATTTAACTGTGAGTCATCACTTAACTCTCTTTTTAACGGAAGTGTGACCATTTTGTTAATAGTTTGTAACAGTAGGATGGTTTTGTGAATCAGGTCCTAATACTAGGATTGTTTTGTACATTTTCCTTAAAATTCCTAGGATTCATAGAATTAACTTGCTTTAAAGTTCATACATTGTTTGGTATTAGCCTCGGAATCTTAAAATTGTATATATATGAGATATAAAGTTAAAAAAGTTAAAAAAAAATGGGTCCATAAATCCCTTGATAAGTTTCCCAGCAAATATTAGGGGGAGGGGTCGGACTCCATATGGAGTATTTGATGGAAAACTGATTCCCGTAGGAAACATGATTCCAGGGATTTGGACAACCAAACATACCAAATGATACGTAATTCCACAAAATCTTATAGACCCATAAATCTCACCTTTAAAATTCTACATCAAAACCCACCATAACTTTCTGCGAATCCAATTGTTTTAATGTAAATCATTTCGAGGATTGATTTACAGTGTCTTTGGATACTAGAATTTTCTTCACAAGCAAAAGTGAATCTCTCAATTCATCAGCAAAAACAATTTGTTTCACAAAATTTGAACTTTTTATAATTTTAAAAGTCATTTTCAAATTATGTTCCCACGCAAATTTCTGAGTATCAGTTAAAACGAAAAGTAACTTATGAAATAGTATCCAAATGCCTCCCTTAAGATTTTAGAGAAGCGAAAGCATTTCTATTTCTGGTATCGAAACCGCATATAGGTGTAACTTACGTTTTGCCTATCCACCCGTGTAGAACGGTAATGATTATGGACCTTTGGCCCGATTTGACAGACCATCAATAGGGATTAACAACGCACGTACTTTTTGAGCTTTTCGGCACAATCGATATCCAATGTTCCATCGGTACAACTCAACCACATTCTCATATAATAGTTGCTTTTAGAATCATAAAATGGTGTAAGAAAACCGAAGTTGCCGGACTTGTAATGCAAAAGCAACAACCATAAGTTGAGATCCATAAAAAAAAAAACTCTAAAAAAAAAAAAAAAAAAAGGTGTAAATTTGATTCTTTCCATATTATAGAAAGACCAGTACTACCTTTCCCGCATACTGTATATTGGAATTAAAAATGGATCAGTTTGAGATTTATTTTCAGAACTCGGTCTTTGGTATATTTATCGGGCGCCTATAGGTTTTGACACGTCATTTCCTGCAAAAGAAAACTGATTTCAGTCAAAACTAACAATATCACCAACAACATGGTTTCGTCTACAAAACTCAACAAAAACGGCTAAAACCAAATATTATATCAACATAGACTAATTGTATTACTGATAGCGTTAGTTTCATCGACAAATATTATTTGACAAAAACAGTTGGAACCAAACATTGATTATTTTAACAAAAACTAACCATATCACCAACAACATGTTTTACTCTACCAAAATCGACAAAAAAGTTGATACAAGACTTGTTTCAACATGAACTAACTGTATCACCAACAACGTTGGTTCATTGGCAAACACCCTACAAAAATAATTGGAATCAAATCGTGTTTCAACAAAAACCAACCGTATTTCCAACATCGTTTTCGTTGACAAAATACCACTAAATCAATTGAGAACAAAGATTGTTTCCAACAAAAATTAAAAAATCATCAACAAATTGGATTTAACCGTAACATGCAACAAAATAAGTCAAAACCACTTTTGTAAACACTTGTCGATGATTTTTGAAATTTATTTCGAAAAACAAAATTTGATTTGAAACTTGTTGAAGCAAAAATTAAGAGAGTTATAGTTGTTTTAATCTACCTTTTGTATGCTTTTGCATTCTCTTGTTTAGATTTTCATCTTTTATCTTGCCTTATAGAACATCCTTCTTCACCGTTACAACCAGTTTTGTAAAAACGTTAGAGATTTCTAGTAAGTCAAATTTAGTTTCAAATTTGATAGTTTATGATAATTATTTCGAGTTTTGGTTTCAATTTAGGGTTATTTTTATGTTCGATATATTTATTTTTTTGAAATTTTGGTTTCAAAAGAGAAAGGAGCGAGAAAGACGAGGTTTCACAAGTAAATTTTTTGGTTTTATGAGTTTCTTAGTCGATGGCATTCATATAATGGTTGGGGTAAATTTTGTTTTTATTGGGCTGAATTAGTCAGCATATGTAATTCAGAAAGATTTGTTATTTGGGAGTTATATTTATTTTTATAGGGTTTTTGTAGTATAAGATATGAGTTCATGGGTATATAGTCTGAGCTTTGTAAAATTAAGATAAATTAGGCTCAGAAGATCTATTGCACCACAATCTATTTTTTTCTTCGTTGACGATTACTTTTATCAAAGATCACACGGCACGGGCGAGTCATTGCATGTATGTTTTTATTTTTTTTATTTGAAAACATCACCACATTCTCAAAGTTTACCAACTCTTCAACAAGTATAGATTGGACTACATTATAATTTTTTAACATGGACATAATCAAGTGTCTCCACAATAATATAAGTGGTTTGCTACCTCTACCTCCTGGTAAACAAGAGGTAGTTTGCTTACTTGACTTCCTAAGTGAAATGAGGCATTGGAGTCTCTCAAACTACCATTGCGGAGTTTAATATGTTATTCGTTGTGTTGTAACACTGCAAGATCGAGCATCGCCCATCTTTTTTAATACTTCTTCTTGGCCCAAACGTTTTTCCTTTTTGATACTTTTTTTTCATCCAAATACTTTCTCTTGAAAGATTGAGATATATGGATCTTCGGAAGGGAGATGATGAACAACTTAGAGTAAAAGAGAATAAAAGCAAGAGAAGAGACTATCACCCTTGGTTGTTCTTCAACTATAACAGGTTTACATGAATAAACAACTCATTGGTAGTTGCAGTAATCTTTTAGTATTAGATCCTTTACGTCATATTGTAGACTTTCTATAAATGTATTTATTTGCTCATTACCGCTAATATACGTCTCAAACCAAGATTAGGTTTAAGGGGATTAAATATTCATATACTAGAGCCTTGAATATGACCATTATCAAGGAATCTGAGACATATTTAGGAGCTTCTCTTATTCTTGGCAGAAACAAAAGTGAGAATTTTCAGCTTATTGTTCAATCTTTTTATACTAGGTTAATTAATTGGAAAGGTAAAACTTTGAACCTTATAGGAAGAACCACTATGATTAAACATGCTCTACCCTCCTACCATGACTAGTTTTAGAATTCCCAAAACTGTAGTTGGGAAAGTTGACACTTTGTAAAGGATTTTTTAGTGGGTACACCAATGGAATTCTGCAATCAATATTTATTTTTTGGTATCATTTATGTAAACCCCGAGGCTTTTGGTAGACTTGCATTTAGAAACCTAAGAATGTTTAATCAAGCCTTACTCACAAAGTTAGCTTGAAAATAAAGATTGCAACAAACCTAATAAACTTTGAGTTAAGATCATAAAAGCCAAGTAATCTAAAGACAAGGATTTTCTCCAACTTGATAAATTGAAAGAGGATAGCTTTTAGGTTTGAAAGAGTTTTTACGCTAAGCATTTTTCCTTTTGGATTGTCAAATGTGGCACCAAAATTACTATTTGGTTAGATTGTTGGGTTATTAGACTAAATAGTCCACTTGAGCATGTTATGAGTTTATCTTATCAAAATGATTACACCATGGTCTGTGACTTATTTATTATAGGACCTAGAAACCGGAACGTTGTACTAGTATATCTCGTCTTAAATTGAGTCGCACGCTACTCCCTGAATTTATTACTGTAAATACATAAAAAAAAAAATTGAAACCTTCTACCATCGTTGCAATATAATTTACTTTCTGTTATTGTATTTTCCTTACAGTAAAAATAAAATAAGTTTGACATTATTGTATGTTCAATCAAAGTATAAAATTAGCAAAGGATGATGATGATCTTGATGGCACGTCAAATCCGATCAAAGAAGCTAATAGTGTTGTTTAAACAACAATTAATTTTAATTATTTTTAATTTGTATCAAATGTAAGTATGGTTATTTTTCGCATCGCATATTCATGGAGATTAATTTAGATATAAACAAAGGAGTTCAATTCAAAATAAAATAACATGAGTACAAGCAATGTCATGCCTCGTACAATCAAGAATGTTCTTGTCAGCTGGAAATGTCTAATTTTTTTTTTGAAATTAGTTCTTTCCTTATTATTGCTGGGTGGATCAACTCTTTACTAAACCACTTTAAGCTGTATATGTTAAAAGTGTTATGTTTCTGCACTTTAAGCGGTTTTGGGTTAGATCTTTGAGTTTACTGGAAATGTTTCGAGCTCTAACTCTGTGTAATAATCCGTTGGGTGGATCAACAATAAAACTAAAACAATGCATCACACACAAACTAGAATCAATTAAATCTGTAAAAACAAAATTGTTAAAAAACACACTAGCAAGCTCAATAAACCAAACTCGTATTTCATAAACGAGGTATTTCTTTATGTTCATAAAAAATAATTGCGAGCACCTAACAAGTGATTGTTAGGTTAAGAAAATAAACAAAAAAATGCTTCTCTTTATGTTTATATTATCGTGAAGAAAAACAAAGAAAGTGAGGTTTTTAGCCGACAACAAAGGAGAATGTAACATAAAGATACTGATAGAGTAGTTTGAGGCCAGAAAAGGGCTTTTGTTAAGGGAGTGTTTGGAAAGAACTTGGTGAAGTTAATCCATCAAGTTTGTCCATTCCTTTTTCTATTCAAGCTTGGAAATCTCTAAGTCTTATTGTCAAGCTTGTTAGAGCATTACTCGGTCAAATATTTTTTTATCTCAAGCTTGATAGTTGTTATCTCAAGCTTGTTGTCAATTTAGTTGTCAAAACTATATCTTGATTTCTAATCTATAATTAGTTAAGTCTTGGACTATGATAAAAATGTAGTTGAGAAATAGTGGATCACGGCAGTCATCATTGTGTTTTACCGTTTGAAGGCGAAGATCAACCGAAGCTTTTGGAGAACTTCATCAACAAAAGGTAAGTGAAGACTGAACCACCTATATCTCAAGTTATATTCACTTTTCTATCATTTGAGATGATGTCGCATAACTAATTAGACTATTATGCATATACAAGAATTTCGAGTCAAGTTTATCTTGATAATTAGTTCTCGAAATATAATGACTAAGCTTAATGAACATTTGTTCATACTTGATGAATTTTGGTTAAGGACAATTTATTTTTTTGAATCAAAATCATGATTCAAGTTTTATCGTTTGAAAATAGCCTGGAACAGTGATATGTGTCATTGATGTTATTCATGAATGTTTTGAATCAATTTAGAGAAATATAGAACTACTATAGATTCAGATATACAAGATAGTGTTATCAGTCTTACAAACTGGGAAAACTGTTATAAGTCTGAATATGTATTACATATACTCGTATGCGTAGCGGAGTAGCTATATATCGCCTTAAAAAATTGTGGTACGCATATTCTTATGTATATCATATGAAAATCTGTTTGACTCGTGAACCATATTGGTATGCATACTCGTATGCAAACCATTTTTGAAATGCGGTTACGGAACCGGGATGATTTTCCAAACCAGTACGCAAACTAAAATAGTTATGTGTTCCCGAACTCGACTGTGTTTCCAAACCGGTACGCAAACTGATTTAGTTCTGTGAACTTCGAAACCGGTGACAGTCTTAAGGTTTCCAAACCGGTACGCAAACTTAAAAGTTTTGTGAACTCCAGAACTTGGTTTGTTTAAATGTTTACAAACCGGTACACGTACTGTGACCTATTCACGAACAACAATGGTATTTGTACTTTGCACATATACTAAATGTCGATTATATTTTCAAGTACGATTAAATTATTTCTACGAGATAATTAGCGTTTAATCTATTTTTTGTATTATTAGTGAAGCCCATCTATTTGTATGTGAAGCCTTATATTAGGTTTCATTTGATTACGGATTACCTGTGTCGTTTTCTCTTATTGTGCATACAGCAAGCCCGGAAGTCTCCCCACCAAAACAAAGAAAAAAGTTCAACTTTGCTCATGGTAGAGCAACTTTGCTCTGCATAACCGTTTTCTTTAAAAAAAAAATCTCCTAGATTTTCTCCATCCTAATTTTCCTCCATTATCTTCTTCTTTCATCTAGATTTACTCGGTTTTGGGTTTGAGATTTCAGATCCACCGAGCAAATCTAGGAACACCAATTTGTTTTCTGTTTTTGAATAAAAATATTGCTTTTTTGCAATATTAGGTTTAGATTTCGTTTTTTACTTGTTCGATTTCAATAAATATTATTAATGGCTATTACATGGCCTGTTTTCTTTCATTACGCTTATCATACATTGGTTTATCATAGCGCTTGGGGCTTTTTAATGGGATTTTATCATATAATCAATATATGGAATTGTTACAACAGGTTGTTTCTTCTAATCTTACTTCAACAATCTCATCCATCCAGATCGTAGAAGGAAGAATAGAGAAGATAATTTATGTTGGACGAAATCTTTTTTGGTTACTCATGTGGAAGATTATTAAGGATTTTGATACAACTTCTTCTCCGATGGATGAAACAAAGGCATGTGGTTTGCAATTTGAATTGAAGAACATTACAGACAAGGTAATTGGGGGTGATGCAATCAACGGTCAACAAGCCGATTTGGGGAATGATTATGATATTCTTCAGAGCATCATATTTCTCACTTGTAAGATCAAAACCTCTGTTAGTCTCTTCCATGCTATTTGGTTTTATGTAATCCCAAAAAATGTAAGTTTCATTACACAGTTGTTGTATCACTATGTAATGTACAATGATGAAATAAGAGGGTGTGTTTATCTACCACCTCTAATATGTAATCCTTCAAACCTCAATTTGAATGAGGTAGTATAATAAATAAAATTTAGGGACTCTTTAAAGCCCCTCGTTCCTTCAAAAATAAAAAAATTAAAATAAATAGAGATGGTAACCGCCGCATGAACACAAAAGTCAATGTTAAAAACTTTAAAAAGCTTATCCTCAACCAAACTTTCTGTTTAATCCGCCCCCATCATACCACAACAAGTTTTTGCTTGATCTGTGTAAAAATACTGGGCTGAAATATCCATACCCAAAAAAAATGATGAAAAAAAAGTGAAAACTTTGTCTATTGCATCAACCACTTCTAAATCTGTCCTCCATTAACAATTCCAATCCTTCAAATTCCTCCTATCTGGTGCAAACCCTCAGCTATAATCGCATAAATTGCAACACCATCATCTCCATTTCCATATATAAGGAGAGCAGTGATGAGGGCTCAGAAGAAGCCAATCCAAGCTGTAGCAACATGGGTAAGGAGACAACCACCAAAGGTGAAGGCTTTTTTAGCCGTGGTATCAGGAATGACCGCTCTTGTTTTCTTGAGATTTATCGTAAACGATCACGATAATCTCTTTGTTGCAGCTGAGGCTGTTCATGCTATTGGTGTCTCAGTTCTTATTTATAAACTCATGAAGGAGAAAACTTGTGCTGGTATGTTAATTTTCTTAATTGCTTCTTAGATTTTGTTTTTATTATGGTCTTAAATATCAATTTCTTATTGAATTTTGGATGCTAGTTTGTGAATTAATGAGGGTGATACTTTTGGCATTTTGTGGAATCTTTTAATTTAAATGAAAAAGGAAAGACCTTTAATTTCCCCTTTTTGATCCTGTTGATTCAGTTTGTGATCTATGAAAAAATATGGACTTTTATATCCTTTGAAGAAATGAAATTTCTATCATTTTTGCGATGTTTTATTGGATGGGTTATGAGATTTGTTGGGTGTAACTTAAAGAATGAAATCCAAAAATTTGTAGGTCAGTTTAGGGATTGAGCGAAATCTCCTTGTTACATTAACTTTTTCTGTTGTACTATATGCTAGTTGTGAAATTTTATCAGTGTTATTAAAACTCGATAACCGAATAAGTGAAATTGCATGTGATCAGCAACTTACTTTCATTATGTGTATGTTGTGAATGCTGTAGTTTCTTAGTTGAAGTGCTTGTGGTCTTGTGCTTCTTATTGCGAAGCCTCTATGATCATAGGATGTTTGACGTACACATACTGAACCTTGAATTTAGGATGTTAGGCCACTCTACTCATTTCCCACAAACTTAATACGTAGCTTATATAAGAACACATCACTTTATACAAATAAGAGAACTATTGAGTTTTAAGGAATATATGTAGAACCTCTTACCCTTTACAAAGAAACCAATATACAAAACAAGCACCTTAACATATGATTATGGCGATCTATACTATTTCAGAATTAAACTATCTTTATATGGATGCGTAGTAGAATTAAAAAGACAAACTTATTTAAGTTTGGACTAATCTTACCTTTTTGTGGGCATGGTTGCCTTTTAACAGGGTGATCTTTGCCAAAACTTATCCCATGAATTGATATTTTATAGATTGTTTAGTAGATTCCATCTGTGTGTTGTTTTATTAATTCTTATTGACGACTTTACCACTTTTAATTAGTTGGGTAGAAACAAACTTCAGATGCTGGTTTCCATAAATTTTAGGAGGTAATGAGGAGAGCCGTAGGAGTAAGATATGATTCAAAATATAGTTCATGGAGATACGATTGACGTGGTTAAATGGTTGTGGTCTACAAGGGGTGAAAGTACTTTCGTTTGAGAAAGCATTGAATAGGACATGTCAAATATGAAATACTCAAACCATGACAAATTTTGTTAAAGGTAAGTGATGGTTCATAACTTTGTATCAAAATGTTACAAATAGAAATTTTATTGAATTTGGACTACTTCGATCTAGCCAAAGGTCCAAAAGAAGATGATGTCTGAAATAGTGCGTGAGACCGTATATGAGTGATGACATGGTGCATTGTGCATTCAAAAAATGACCATATATATTCTGGAATTGCCATGTAGCATGTACAGGTGTGTGATTATACGTAAAGATTAAACGTGACTCAGAAGGTTTTAGGTGCCTAACCAAGGGTATTTAGTTGGTACCCTCTTTTATTTGCTCATTCTGGTGAACATCAGTTTTTTTAATTCTTTGATTTACTTTCTAGTTGCTGATAACAACATAATAGTGCAAGTATATAAAGTCAAATTACCTTTACCTCTTTGATGTGCAAAAGTTTTATCTTTCTTGTGCATTTTTTGTTTGATGTCTATCTGTAGTAGATCCTGGATTATCTGCTGTTTCCTTTTTTTCATTTTTACCATTTGTTCATCTGTTGTTTGAACTTGTTATGTAGGACTTTCACTCAAATCTCAGGAACTCACAGCAATATTTCTAGCTGTTAGACTGTATTGCAGTTTTGTTATGGAGTACGATATACACACGCTTCTAGATACAGCCACATTGGGGACAACCCTGTGGGTTATTTATATGATCCGATTTAAACTAAGATCTAGTTATATGGAGGATAAAGACAACTTTGCAATCTATTATGTGGTAAGTTTTTATGCTCCATCCCTCCTCCCTACCTCTTCTCTCTTATGCCTTTTTTTTTCGTATCAAGCTGGTATTTATATATTGAAGCGAGTGCTGAAAATATAAGCATTGTAGCAACCTTGGTAATGTACAGTAAAAAATGTTTCTTACTGAAAACTTCACTTTTAGGAAGGACAGGTGGATAACCATACGGGTTTTATTATGAAGCAATTGACACTACTAATGTGCAAATCCAATATTTCTATTATCACACTGGCTATGTTCTTTGTAATGTTTTACTGATTATTTCAAAATTTGATGTAGTTGGTGCCATGTGCTGTATTAGCTCTAGCCATTCACCCGTCGACGTCACATAATATTTTGAACAGGATCCTCTGGGCTCTATGTGTATACCTAGAAGCAGTTTCAGTGCTTCCCCAGTTAAGGGTGATGCAGAACACAAAGGTACAGAGTACAGATCATAGGAATACAAACTTGTTTATTTGCATGTATCGGTTTGTGAAACTCTCCTTAATGCATGTTTGCCGATAATTTCAGATTGTTGAACCATTTACAGCTCATTACGTATTTGCCTTGGGCGTTGCAAGGTTCTTGAGCTGTGCCCATTGGGTCCTCCAGGTTTGAATAAACTGACTCATCAAATATATTATTCTTGCTCAGAAATATGGATTTGCCTAGTACATTCCAAAAACTGATTCATTTTAATCTACTTTGACTCTGGTTTATCTTGAAAATGATCAACTAGGTTTTAACCGTCAAATATTATGTATCGAACCATGCTAATTCGTAGTTCCGTTATAACAATCCAGTTAATTAGGATACCCAAACATGATTCCTTTTCTGTGGTGGCTCTTGCTCCACCTTGTGGGCTATTTATATTTTTTCTAAATACCCTGTAGTTAGCTGATTCAGCTACGTTACTGTTACACCTAAAGAAGTCAATCTTGCCAAATTAGAGTTAAACAGATACCTAACCATGATTCCTTCGAGGGTGGCAATTGCTCCATCTTGTAGTCCCCATTTTCATTTCTTTGATAAATACCCTGTAATCCACCAATGCAGCCACAATTGACATAACTAACTGTAGGATACTGTTTCTCCTTGCCGATTTCTCAATCTATATCCTGAGGGTCCAGCACTATTTTTTTTTTCTCTCTCCCCTCTTCACAGGTCCTAGATACTCGTGGACGCTTACTAACAGCTTTGGGTTATGGGCTGTGGCCTTCTATGGTTCTTTTGTCAGAGATAGTCCAAACCTTCATCCTGGCAGACTTCTGTTATTATTATGTGAAGAGGTTCGTTTATGACTTTGTGCAACACTGTTGTTTCTTGATTTAGATTCATATTGTTTCTTCCCTTGATGCACGCACTATGTGATCAGTAACATTTATTCGTCTCTCATCTTCTTTACAGCATTTTTGGTGGACAACTTGTTCTACGTCTCCCCTCCGGAGTTGTATGAGAGTCTGAAGCGAGCACTTCTCTTACACGGTGTGGCGCTAACTGTTCACATCAATAACTTAAGCTTAGAGAACGTGTTTTTTTTTTTTTTTGTTAGTTTGCCGTTTCACTCTCCTTTCTGTAGTAGTCAATGATGACTCTGAATTGTTGTAGCCCGCGTAACTGTAAAGATAGAAATGCAAATGTTCTCTTGGTGCTAAAATATATTTTAAGGAAACCATGATTGTTCCACGGCTAGACTATATTATAACAGTGTAAGCATCTCCGATATTAATGCCATATCTGTTCTGGGGTTGATTTTCTGGTCTATGTGATTCTCTCTCGATGTAAACCCGTTTTGGTTGGCCAACTTTGCACCGTTCTTGTACTCAAATCAGTGAGCGAGCGTATAGAGAAGTGAATAGCGAAGGATATCAGGAGTCGAACCCAACAAAAAAAAACTAGAGCAAATTAAAATTGAGAAAAAAAATAACGATCACGGTGGGACTCGAACCCACAATCTCCCGCTCCGGAGGCGAGCGCCTTATCCATTAGGCCACGCGACCATTTGTGATAGGTTAGTCGTACCTTGTTATTTATACTTTGGATCAAATATCAAAAGCCCCTCAACCTTCCACTGACGAACCAACTTTAACTATCCCTGTACAGTTAAAATCAGAATTGGTAAACAATGAAGTTTGGCGTCTCTAAATGTAACAATTTTACGATAAATGTAGAATTTTATAAGAGGAACATATCGTTAAAAAATTCATTTCAAGTTTAATATAGGTTGGATTATATAAAGATTGACGTGGAATTGTAAAACAGTATTAGAAAAATCATGTCAACAAATCCTTCCCAATAATAAAATTCATAATGCTCAAAGATACAAAAACCTTTCCAAGAACAGTTTTAAGTAACAGGTTTGAAGTACTCCAATTTATACCCGACATATTATTTATCCATTTGTCGTGGTACACTTTTCAATGGTTGCTCCAAGAGTTAACATGCATAGAGTCAGGATAGATAGTAAAATCATGTACACAAAAATGTACTGCAATGATTTAAAGCAGTACACTTACATGACATTTGGCCGACCTCTGCTCTGGTTACTGTCACTGAGATTTTTTTCATTTTTGAATGAATAACTGTCATTGAGAATTATTAATATTTCCAAATATATCTACTTGATAAAAGTATCTACATGATAAAAGTAGTAATAAAGTGCCTTAAGTGTGTTCAGTGTTCACCATCAGAGATGTGAATCATTGGAAAATAATGTCCCTTCTGGGACACCCAATAATATCATTGGAAAAAAATGTGGAATAGTCTTCGAACCCGATAAAAGACATGGAATTAATGGCTCGAGTGAGCTCAACAACTCAATAGTTGAAAAGCTTAATAGTGATCGGACCTGGTAACATTAGAGGACGGTATTGGTCGTTGCATATAACAGTTCCACCTCCTAGCTAGTCCAAGAATAAATTTAGACACTAATAAAAGCAATTTGCAATCCGACAAATAATTTTTTTAGTTCTAACTCTTGCCGAAGTATCTTGTTTAGACACACGGTAAAGAGTATGAAAATTAGAAGTTAAATTGCCATCCTGAAATCAAGAATCCTCCCAGAATCTAACTCTTGTCCGTGCATTAACCTTGAAAGAAATATTGTCCATGAAAATCCCTTGAAATTGCATAACCCATTTCCATATAGCTTTGCCAAAGGACCCTTTAGCCATTTTAGTTTGCCAATTATGGATAGAAAAACCATATTTTGTAAGAATAATATTTCCCCACATAGCGTCACCTTCAAATACAAATCTCTATATAAATTTAGAACTAAGAGCTTTAAACCATATTTTGTAAGAATAATATAATATTTCCCCACATAGCGTCACCTTCAAATACAAATCTCAATTTAACTTTAGAAATAAGAACTTTATTCATAAGCTTCAGATTTTTTACACATGAACCTCCATTCTTAGAAGCGCCTTTTTTTATTTTATTGTCATTCCAAAGAAAATCATACAGAAGTTTTTCGAACTTAGCAACAACTGAAACTGAATATCAAACAAGATCATATAATAACAAGCAAACTTGATAATACTCTATTAAAGTTATTTTGCCTACTCTATAAAGGAAATGCCTCTTCCAACTTGCTAATTTTATTTATTTATTTTTCATAAAAAAGAGGAAAACCTCCACAATTTCATTCAAACAGCCGATTTTGGAAAATCGGAAAACCTTACAGGGATTTTCAAAATCATTACACAGTCTTCAAATCTATAGCATCTCCACCAGTTCTTGCTTAACAATCTTGCCCATTCAAACCTATCAACCATTTCAGAATTACAGAGACACCAAACTACATCAAGTGGCCAAACTATCCATTCAAGTCTAGTTTGCAGCACTGCAAATAACATTAATGGGATCTTAGAAAGATCCAGCCAAGTTTTTTTAAAAGCATAAACCACATCAGGTGGCCAAACTAACCAAAAATGATTAGCTTGCATCACTGCACATAGAAACAATGGGATCAATTTTAGATCCCATTTTATGTTGAACTTACCAATGATTCTATCCCATTTATCAACACCCTTGTACTTGTCTCCTAATGATAGTCCCAAACAATCTGTAGGTAAAACCCTATTATTAGAAGGCAAGATTTTTTTATTTTTTTTTTGGTTGAAAACGCTGGGGGTACCAAAATACACCACCAACTTTTTCGTAGGCAATCTGTATGGACAAACTCAAGTACTCAACACAACTCCGAGAGTAGAAAATCAATTAAGGAAAGTGTCTAGAGTTATATCTCTTTCTCTCTTGTTGTTAGAACGTTTACAGAACTGAATTCGGGAACCTAACTACAAAGAGAGTTCTTGGACGGTACCAAAAACCAATATCCAATGATCAATCAAGTCTTATCCAACAAACAAGGTTGGACCTAGCTATTGTGATTGATCAACGCACAACCTATGATATTTCAATTATAAACATAAACAATATAATGTGGAAAAAGAAATAACACAGACACCGGAAATTTTGTTAACGAGGAAACCGCAAATGCAAAGAAAACCCGGGACCTAGTCCAGATTGAACACCAAACTGTATTAAGCCGCTACAGACACTAGATTACTACTAATTAACTTCGGTCTGGAGTGTAGTTGATCCCGAACTCAGTTTCCCACTGATCCAGGTACAGTCGCGCTCCTTACGCCTCTTGAATCCTAGCAGGACTCTGCGAAATTGATTTCCTTAGACGGTCTCACACCAACTAAGAGTTGCTTCAACTCAATTGAAGACTTTAAACCAAATCTTCCTCCCACAGATTAAGCCTATGATTGATTTCCTGATTTACTATCTAAAAGGATGATAAGATCAAACGAAAGATCCAGGTGATGGAAATCGATAGCAACTTGACAAAAGTCTGGCTATCCTCAAAATCCGGACTTATGCAACCCGAAGTGCAGCCTAGATTATTATTCACCTCTTGCAGAATCAACAAAGTATGAGACGAAGAGACTTTGTTGATTACTATCTATCTTGATCGTTGGAGAAAGGGCTCTACAAACAATCAAGATACTCAAGTTATCAAGATAAAAGATAACTGGACCTGGCTTCACGAATCCCAATGAAGTCTTTGTAGTCGATAAACCCTAAAAGGGTTTCTGGAGAGGACGACTCTAGATACAACTAGGACACACCAAAAAGTAGTGTCAGGATTCAAAGATCCCAGTTGCCAAAAGTTCCCCTTATATAGATATAAACTTCAAAGCCTAGGTTGCTTTATGTTTCTAAGATAGCTTTGGAACCAAGCAAACAATATTAACCGTTAGATGAAAGCTTTGAATCTTATTCACATAAACAAGATATACACTTTGGTTAGGTAAACCATAACCGAACCGTGTATAAAGACTATGTCCAATATGGTTAGCCGAAACTAGCCGATTTGAACTTTAAAAGCTTAACACTCATTTTCATGTTCACTAAGACATTAATATTGAGTCACAATTATGTGATCAAATGAGTCTAGTGTTAATTAGAGAATTGATCAAATGCAAATCACTTCATAGAAATAATTTAGTTACACTTGAATCATAATCGACATAGAATTGTAAATGCACAAAGTACAAATACATGATAGTTCGTGAATCGGCTGAGTCACAGTACGTGAACCGGTTTGCAAACTTATATGCAATAACCAGTTCCGGAGTTGACAGAACTTTTCAAGCTCACGTACCGGTTTGCAAACTTTGAATCAACTCAAAGTTCCAGAGTCGACAGAATTTTTCAAGTTCACGTACCGGTTTGCAAACTTAAGACCTTTTTACCGGTTCCGGTGTTCACAAAAAAATTTCAGTTCACGTACCGGTTTGGGTACTTAACTGGTTCTAAAACATATAACTGTATTGGCTCGCATACCGGTTTGATTATTTTAACTCGGTTCCCTTACCACAGTTCCAAAATGGTTTGTATAAAAATACATACCTATCCGAATCACGAAACAAACAGACTTTCCCATGATGTACATATGAAAATGCATATCACACAAATCCGAAAGTCGATATATAGCTACTTCGCTACGTGTACGAATACATGTAATACGACTTTAGACGTATAACAATTTTCTCAGTTCGTACGACCGATAACACTGTCTTTTATTTCGAATATAGTAGTTCTATATTTCTATAAATCAATTCGAAACATTCCTGAATACATCAATGACACATATCACTGTTCCAGGCTATTTTCGAATGATAGACTTGAATCATGATTTGGTTCCGAACAATAAATTGTTCTCCACCGAATTTGATCAAGTATGAACAAATGTTCATTAAGCTTAGTCATTATATTTAGAGAAATTCGTAAACTAAATAAATAGTTCTCGACTCGAAATTCTTGTCTATGCAAGCTAGTCTAATTAGTTATGCGACAATCGTCTCAAGGATAGGAAGGTTAATATAACTTGAGAGATAGGTGGTTCAGTCTTCACTTACCTTTTGTTGATGAAGTTCTCCAAAAGCTTCGGTTGATCTTCGCCTTCAAACGGTAGAACGCAAATGATGAATGGCTCGTTTCTCAACTACCTCTATCCTTGACATAGACTTAACTAATTGTAAACTAGAAATCAAGATATAGTTTTGACAACTAAATTTTACAACAAGCTTGATATAGCAACACTTGTGAGTTCGACCGAGCAATACTCTAACATTGGTAATATGTTCTTTTTACAAAGCTCTATATTCCAAAAAAAAAAAATCAGCACAATATGAGATATATAACACTACCATCTGCCACTTTGAAAATCACCATTGAAAATTACTAGTTGAAATTAATATTGGTAGACAGTGAGGTTTTGTATCTCAGATTATGCTCATTTTTAGTAGAAATGTAAAGTATTGTAAAAGGAACGTATCCCCAAAATATTAGCTTCGAATTCGTTGGCAAAGGAAGACCATTGACCTTGTTAACATTTGGTCATGTCGATTTCAACAGCTTAAATGAACCATCAAGTGGTCTGATGATTCTCATGCTTCCTCCCACCGCGGAGGTCGGGGACTTAAACGCTTGTAATAGCAAAAAAATAATCCTAAATTATAAGTGGACGTAAGAATAGTCTAGGGATCACTATACTATACCATTAGAAAAAAAAAAAACTTAAATGAAAACGAATTAAAAAATATCTTTGATAAATTCTGAACACTTTCTTCTTGACCACTAAGAAAGATTGTAACGAAACGAAAAAAACCAGGCAAAAACGGTACAACCATATAATAGCATATAATAATTAAAATTCTTTCTTTTTTCGCATAATCAAACAACAACTACACACTTTCCAGCAAATATTGTTGTTGCCCGAAAGTGTTCAACTTCATAAAATATTTCAAAATCAAACGAATAATGTTGAGTTTAATAATTTTAAGCTATTTTTATATTCTAAATAATTTGATTACCACTTAGGCTAATCACTGTGGTAGTACCTTCTGTCTGGCTATAGTTGCATTATAACTAAGGCTAACCACTATAGCATTGCTTAGCTATAACGCAGACATATCTCTTAACTTAGCTTACATCTGTTTGGCAATATCGATAAAAATGCCTATGGAAATTCAGTTTCTGCCAATTAAATTACTAAAACTTAGTTTCTGTATTCAGTTTTAATATATCGACTATTTTTTAGTCTTTTTTCTATTTATGCATTAGATTAGAAATCCGAAATTTCGGATAAAAAAAAAGCTTGGCGTAACTGGGTTGTCATATTTACTATTTACATGAAATCTTAGTTACCATAAGCCAAGAAATGTACCTTTACCACCATAGTGGTTACGATGTTGTTGTCTTTACTTAGCTTTGGAATTATAGCCAAGCAAAATGGCCAACCATAGTGCTTATGTAATGGCCAAACCCTTCATCGATACTGTCCCTACCTAGCCACTGCGGTCATCCGACAGTGCAGGATTTTCAATGGGCATCGCTGCTGTCATCCTTGAATTACTCCCATCTGATCACGCTTAACTGCAGAGTTTCTACCAACTGCAAAAAAACAAACAAACAATTGTGCTGAAAAGAACCTTGGTATTATGAAAGGAAAAAGCATTACCTATATTCTAGTAGGCGGAACCTACCTGCCGAATATGGGTGTTATAATACCACCACCTTAAATAGGAGTCGTCCTCGGCCCCGGGATATATTCAAGCCCAGATCTCCGATGTTTCTTGCCCTCATGAGACCAGTACCTGACTTATCTCGTCCAACGTACTCTTTCACCCTGGCAGATGACCCGTCGTCGGCTCTGATACCATTTACAATGATCCAACCCTCCATCGATATTGTCCCCACTTAGCCACTGTGGTTATTCGGCAGTATGATGTTTTTAACGGGCACCGCCACGATCATCCAGCAACAACTTCCCAGAAGGCCACCCATTCCTAGATTACTTCTATCTGGACACGCTTAACTGCACAGTTTTCTACCAACTGAGGAGCCAAGTGTACTCATTAGGCCTTGGTGTTAGGAAAGGAAAAATCATTACCTATATTTCAATCGGCGAACCCTACTTAGGATATTATATCTTAGCCTTGCTAGTAAACTTCATAATAAAGAAGGAAAAATTGGAAATCTTCCCTCATATGAATTTGCGTTTAAAGATATGTCCCACAGTTAGAGATATATTATACAAGTGATGGTTTGTGTCGTATGCTATTGTTTCCTCTTGTACCGTGGTATCTCCCAATGTCTTACCGTTAATGTCTTTTGGCAGTTGAGGTTCTCATGATGATGTTTTACCTAGCTAGTACTAATAACTATGGAGTATTAAGTTTAACAAGTACAAATTTAGTTGTACATGGATGGCTAGGATAATTTATTTATTTTGTTATTTCAAAGATTATTAATTTAGAAAAGTTATATTGTAGTTGATTTATCTGCACTACAATAGATATTTCTATGTTAGTTTGTGCAGTTCATTCGTATATCTACCGTAATTTCTTGAGACTAAAAAGATGTTTGAACTTTGGACATCACTTAAGAAATAACTTTTCAGTTTCAATCATAGGTTTACTTAAATGGAAAATTAAAAATCTAAATTGAGAATCAAATTTCAGAATGCCTGTAATAATAAACAATAAAAATCATCCTGGGATAAATTTTTTTTTCTTTTTCTTTTGGCATTTTTTGAAACCTGAAAACTGCTTATCCTTTTGGTTGTCACCAGGCTATAAGGCGTATTCCTATATGAAAAAGCGTGGGTCTAACAACCACACCCAATATTTTGTTAGGTAATCTGTATGGACTAACTCCAATATAATTCCAAGAGAATCAACTAGACAGTCATACTCAATCAAGGAATTTTTTTTTCAAGAGTTATATCTTTGTTTCTCAATGTAATCAGCAAATCAAACAGATGGGAATCCGCGAGCCTGATTATTATGAGAAACAACTTGAACGGTACCAAAGACCAATGTTCAAGTGTAAATCAATTTCAATCAATAACCAAAGGTTGGATTTTCCAATTGATTGAAATACGCACAACCTGTGATATTTCAATTATATAAACAAATATAATGCGGAAAAGAAATAACACAGATATCAGAAGTTTGGTTAACGAGGAAACCGCAAACGCAGAAAACCCCGGGACCTAGTCCAGATTTGAACACCACATTGTATTAAGCCGCTCCAGACTCTAGCCTACTACAAGTTAACTTCGGACTGGAATGTAGTTGAGCCCCAACCAATCTCACACTGATTAAGGTACAGTCGCGTTCCTTACATCTCTGAATCCCAGCAGGACTCTACGCACTTGATTCCCTTAGTTGATCTCACCCACAACTAAGAGTTATTACGACCCAAAGTCGAAGACTTGATAAACAAATCTGTCTCCCACAGAAAAGTCTATTCTGATAGATAAATCTGTCTCCCACAGAAATACGTACAAAGTTTTTGTTCCGTCTTTTGATAAATCAAGGAGAACAAGAACCAATTGATAATACGGTCTTATATTCCCGAAGAACAGCCCAAAAATATCAATCACCTCATAATAAATTTTAACTATATGGTAGTAGAACAAGTTATTGTGGAATCACAAAGAATGAGACGAAGAGCTTTGTGATTACTTTTTATATCTTACCTATTGGATATAAATCTCAATCAAAGCTTAGAGAAGATAGTACTCAATACGATAGAACAAGTAAGATCAGAACACGCAACTACAGAGAAAATAGTTGGGTCTGGCTTCAGAAGTATACAAGACACAATTGAAGCAAAATCGGATTTGATTCAAAGAATCAATTTATGAACATTTTAGCCACGGTTTACAAAGATTGCATTCCTTAATATATAAATGTCTTTGTTCATGAGTATGAAATCATACTTAACCGAGTTTAGAACTTAACCACATAGGTTTGCAAACGGGTACGCAAACAAAAGTTACGGACATTGGTCACGTCCGACAGTTCACAAACGGGTATGCATACTGTCGTTCCGGACCGAACTCAGGTGAATAAGTTTGCAAACGGGTACGCAAACTTAGTTCCCGGACTTTGACAATTAAAACTGTTCGCATACAAGTATGCGTACTTGGTTCCCGGACCTGAATCATTCTTATAATAGTTTTCATACGAGTATGCATACTGTGCTATATCCAGACAATGATTAATTGATCCAAACTCCCATTTCAATCATTGAAACATTCTTAGAAGACGACAATAGCTGTCTCACACAAACTATTAGCTTATAAGCAATTTTCAAGTGATTGAATGATCAATACAAATCATTCCGAGTCTACATCAAATGGCTGTCTTACACAAATCATGTAAGATGTTACCAGGCGATTTTCACATGATCATCTTTCGACTTTCGTCAAGAATAATGATGAACGTAGTTAAAGAAAAAAGCTTTCTAACACATATTTCGAGAAATATATAAGCGAGTTAAACTCAGCTCGAAATATCAAATGTGTATAATATAAAGTCTATATAGTTATACGACTTAGTCTCAATAGGAGATAGAATATAATAGACTCCTGAGTGATAGATGAGTTCAAGTCTGCACATACCTTTTGTTCATGAAGTTCCTCCAAGCTCCCCTTAGTAGATCTTCGTCTTTAATCGATGAACACCGTGAAGTCTAAAGCTCAACTACACATTCTATCATAATCCGAGACATAGTTATAAGTAGACTAGAAATCAAGACTTATAGTTTTGACAACTAAACTTGACAAACGAGCTTGAGATAGCAACTCTTGCGAGTTCGACCGAGCAGTGCTCTAACACTATACACATGCCAAATCATATAATTTTCCATTTTTGTACCCCTTCTGGGTATGACAAAGTGGCAAACATATGTGGCTAACTAACAAATGTACCACTTAGGCATACGCGATGGAGTTTCTAGCGAGCGATAGAGACTCCATCTCTCGATGGTCTCAAAAACGCTCGTACGTCTGAAACGCGCCAGCGCTAGTCTTTCCATCGCTCGCTGCTGTGAACATCGCTTAGTTATTTTGCATCCAACGGTTAGGAACTCCCACCCCTATAAATACTGAACTTCAAATTCATTTCAACTCACACCAGAATTTCTAAATATCTCTAGAATTCTCAAACTCACACATCTTCCATACTTTTCATCACTCTTCCAATTTTTCAAATAGCATGACTGAAAATATGAACATGGCTGAGTTCATAGAAAACCACCATGCTGCCGAAAATCAAATGTGCAAAATCAAATAAGAAGGCGGAGTCCAAAATTTAATACTGCGGAAGATGAATGTATTTGCAGGAATTATGCTTTTTTTGTAATGGTTGTCTTATCGTTAGTGCTGCACTCCAGCCATGACATTTTGGGAAAACATATTTGTGAAATTTGAAGAAAAAAGAATGAACCTCTACAATCGAAATGCGAGCGCGCTGAGTCACCGCTTCAATGTACTCAACAAGGAGATTATAAGTATGTACTGCAAATGGGTCGAACACATGAGGGGTAGTGAAACCATGATGGACACTGAACAAAGGTGTCGGGTGGAGTGACGCCGCATCAACGGAAAATAGTTTTGAAATTTTAAAAGTGTTTCCCAAATATAATCCAATGTTTATGTTTTAATTTCTTAATTGTCAACTTTATTAGAAGTTTAGTTTCTAAATTTTCAACTTTATTAAAAGTTTTAATATTTTTCTTACTTATCAGTTAAAATTAAAATGTGAGACTCAATTAAGAATACGAGTCAAATTCATCTTGTTTATCTTCTTCATTTCACATAACTTCCAATCGATGCGCTCATGAGTTGAATTTCTTTTTTTTGAAGACTTCGTTGCTTTTTACCTATTTTCTTTATAACTATCAAAAATCTTCTTAACAACACCTTCAAGTTGTATTTCAGAAAAGTCAAGCTGCGTTGCCGAATTAAGTTGGGTTGAAACTCTGTCATTTGAATTTTTTTGAAAAAGAAATTTGATTGAGAAAGAGAGGAATAGAGAAAACTCTGTGTAAAAATTTTGGTGTAAAAGTTCAGTTTGAAAATTACCTATTTATAGGAGAGAAAAAACTAGCATGGCGCTAGTCATTAAATCGAGCGATATTAACATTATATCCAACGATGGAGTCTTTATCGCTAGCTCCATTGACAATATCACTAGATCACTTAACTCTTCTATCATAGTAGCACAACTCACTTTCCATGCTGCTGGGTATGTCAAATTGAATATTTTGACATGGTGCATAGAAATAGCCTAGAAAAAGGAAAAAATCAAGATCATCCACATCACATGCCAACTGTATGTATTCGTATAGAAATGGAAAGTATCTCGGTGAGCTAGCTAGCCGAGCAGTGAAGCCGATGCTTACACGTGAACAAACCAAAACTAAGGATTTTGACGTTTTATTATTGAACTATTCAAGAAATAGAGAGTGCTTTTTATTATGGGCAAGCGTGAAATGAATGAACCCTATACGGCTACACTGAGTTTAATGAAGAGAGAAGATTAGATTAAGAGAGTGAAGTTTTGTTTGGACATCCGAAGAAGAAGGTTAAAAGTGGTCACAACAGTATCTTAGACAGCTGTAATGGCAAATTTGAGAACTAATCCCTGTGAATCACAGCTGTATTTTGGTTTTCTATTAGGATTTGGAAGCATCTTCCTTTTAGGGTGCCATATCATCGTCGTTATCATCATCATTATGGTCTCTAAATTAAAGTGTGCTTCATGGGTTTGGTAACAACTTAAGTACAAAATGAACGGTGGGTCCATTGCATTTTGACTAAAGCCGCCTCCTGCTCATATATGGCTGTCTAGATGGCAACTTATAAGATCACCAAACCATCCACATTTTTGTTTCTACAACTCGGATTTCTTTTCATATTTTCTGGTTGCCAAACATATTGCTAAGCTTGTACTCCCGGTGTCCCAGGAAGAGTGGGTCTATAAACTGATTCCACTAACGGTAAGCCAAATTGGCTTGCATTGCAGATGCTCTTAATGCAACTTATGTTCCATTTAGGATAAGATTAACAAAAACTCTAATTTTTAAACTAATCTATAATGTCATAATTATATCTTATTCTTCAGAGACTTTTTTTCTATTGCAACTACTCTCTACCTTGTCGACATCCACATGGAACAAATTCAATGAAATGTGTCCGTGTAACACTCTCATAATCTTGACAGAAAGCAAGCACAGACTCTTCTACAAAAGGGTCAACGTCGTTTTGCAAATGGCTAAGTTTGAGCTGTTCATAGAAGGATATACATGCATCTTTTTTCACAATTTTTTTTGTTTTGTTTTGTTTTGAAAGTCATCTTTTTTTACATAAAAGCTCTGTGTTTCCAAACTTAGGAACTCATTAATTAGCTAGCTTGTAGTTTTGTGTATTACCACTATTACTAAAGTATCACTTACTGCTGCCCATTGTGTGTGTTTTTATGCTCTTGATTGATTGCTGGCATTACAACCACCAAACGCGTATACTCTTGAATCATCCCCACCTCGGATATGCCACTCCTCATAATTAACCTGCTCATAATTATAGTCCCTTATCAATAACACGGACATAAACTAAGTACACTACTCAAAGCCCTCTATAAATAGGACTTCTTTCTTTCTCATTTTTCTCACCACTGCAGCAAGCAAGCTTACAACAAAGAAAAACATCAACTTAGAGTTGATCATCAAAACTAAAACAAACCCCAGCTTTTTCTATCTCCTTCTTTCATTAGCTAGCTACCATGGCAATGTCTAAAGCTCTTCTTGCTTCACTTGTTCTATCTCTCCTCCTGCTCAATCTTGTCGAGGTGTTTGCTGCCGATCAGATGGTACTTATATTATCCTATGATCACTAACTAGCTAGTTTCTCTTAGCTTTTCAATTTTTTTGTATTTCGTATTTTTTAACTTGAAATTTAATTACAATATCTAATTATGTTTGTGTGTATATGTTGGTGTTGCAGGCAACTGGAAGGTCACTCAAAGGGATCGGTATGTTACATGAATATTCAATCAAACAGTTGTAGGGAGAGATATTATTTGCTTGGAACTGATTATGATGATCACAATTTCACAAAGATATTCACATAAGCTAAGTTAGTTTTTTGTTCAATTTTTCACAGACTGTGGAGCAGCATGTAAAGTGAGGTGCTCGCTATCATCAAGGCCAAATCTCTGTAAGAGGGCTTGTGGAACCTGTTGTGCAAGGTGCAGCTGTGTTCCATCGGGTACTTCTGGTAACCATGATGAATGTGCATGTTATGCTGCTCAGACTACCCACGGGGGTAAAAAGAAGTGTCCTTAAACGGAACATCATCATAACCAGGCTAGACCAAGTGACGTCTCTTTTGTCTAGTGATCAGCCAGGCTTCTCCATAGACGACGACTATAATGAAATTAAACGTTTTGTGTGGTTTATATATCTGTAAACAGAGAATAAAATACAGAGTAGTATTTGATCAATACATTTTGATCATATTACTAAATCTGTATAAATAGTTTTTTATTTGTGTTATATGAGTAAACGAAGAATATGATCACTGTGTGAGCAGTATCATCACGTGTAATTATGTAAATTGTTTTCGATATTGTAGGGTACGGAAAGAACATGGTCTGTACAATCCTGTTTATGTTTACGTTTATGTTTATGAAACTTCACTGTTGTTGAGTTTGATATCTTTATCTTCTTTCATTTAGTCAATCTAATAAATTTCGGGTGTTGTTGGTTAACCTTGTCAACTCGAATCCATTATTTAAGGTTGTTTTGCTATTTACATTTTTTTATAGTTCCAGTGACGAGGTACTCAATATTGGCCTAAGCTTGATTTTGTTGAACCCTTGGTTTCAATATGCTGCCAAATTCTTGCATACTCGAATGTTTTTATCCAAGTATTTT
Organism: Papaver atlanticum; assembly: GCA_023531105.1. Lineage (NCBI taxonomy): Eukaryota > Viridiplantae > Streptophyta > Magnoliopsida > Ranunculales > Papaveraceae > Papaver > Papaver atlanticum. The sequence goes on from JAJJMB010014260.1 coordinate 1,898,472, forward strand.
TTTTTCATCGGCCGGCATAAAGACCACCGGCCAAAACACGGGAGGATTAATTATCACGATCTGCATTTGATTAGGGTTTAGGATAAAATCATGATATTTGATTAATCTTTCTATAGGATATATACGTATGGGTTACAGTACAATCATGCATGATCTTTCTCGGCCTTATGGATCAGTAAGAATGCTTGAACTTCACGGGTACAGTAAATTCCGTGTTCCAAGAAGCTTTTTAATATCGATCGATGTCAATCTTAGCTAAGCACTGTCTGGCACTAAAAATGAAACTTGACAAATGCTATTCATCAACCCATGCCCCCAATTAACCAACTACACGATGTAACATACTATCGAACAATTAATTAATTCAAATTCTCAAAATACGGTATGCCAGTCCTACTCGCACTAAACGGCCTAGTTTAGGAATTATAATAATTAATGTTTATCCAAATCTTAGTGATTGAATCTAACCCAATTAGTGTAATTCTCCATTAAAAATAAAAATGAAACAGAATAATTAGTGTTAAAGAATCCAACTCTTTAAGCCTTTTTCAAAAAAAATTGAAAACAACCAAAGAAGCAGGAAAAAGCACAGGAGTAAGAAAATGAAATAGTTCTCTCAAGTATACTACAAAATTCTGGAAGCGGGGACCTATAAAAAGCTAGTTATATTTGTTTTTTGCCTGAAGAATAATGAAAATTTCGTCAAAAAAGGAAAAAGAAAAGCTTGCGCACCTAACAAAGGTGTGTCTATCATATCTGGAGAAAAAAAAAAAAAAATCTGGAAAAGCTTGAAATATTCCCGAGTAGGCGAGTAGGTCATGCCTCATGATTTAAGTGTCCAAGTACCAAGCATATAGCAGCAGCAGTGGGTTCCAGATTTTACAGGTGCAGTTTTCGTGTTATTCATATGTTTATAAAAAATAAATGGCGTGAAATATTCATCATAAGTTGTGGTCCTTGTGGAGATATATTCTACATCATCTGGAACTAGCATTCCTACTCGGGGTGGACCCTGGGATCAATGTCATTTGAATTTAACCTGCACTATCGTGATTGATTGCTGGAACTGGAATTTGACATTAATTTTTAATGTCTTTCATAGTATCGTGAGAGTTGGATTTGCTACTCATGTTTAGAATTCACTTACCCTCATTCTTCCGATCGGTGCCTAATTAATATTATTGCTAAGCCAAACGAAAACCAGGAGGGGGAGGGGAGAGACTGGAGATCTGGGTTGCACTGATGTGGACGCGGACACGAATAAGTTCTCAAAAAACTAGGACGCGGACACGTTATGAAATTAGTTATATTTTCCACTAAATTATATATATTATCAATGTAATTTCTCAACAATTCTACTAAATTATTGAGAAATAATAAATTTGATGTTAAAATAGTTATACTAAAATAATTAGTGACATATACATGTGATGTCACGATGTGTCTGTCCTGTGGATGTGCACGTCTAATCGTCGGACGCAGTCTAACGCGAACACTGACCATTTTAGGCGCATCCGTGTTACCCAGCTGAAGATAGCTCGTGCCTCTGGTCTACTGCACAAATTATTTTTGTAATGTAACCCTACGTTAAAGGGACACGACTATCTTGATAGTACAAAACTCAGTGCTCATGGAATCCATAAATGATTGAAGCAATCGTTCTTTCTTATGAGAAAACAGGAAATACTATATATCCAAAGTGACATCTTTAGTTCTTTACTGAACATTGCATATAGCCCATACTGCCTGTCCAGTCTAAGGAGACATGACCACCTGATTGCAAGGGTTTAAATTTGTGGTTCCTGTGGGTTTTCCCATCAGTAGTAAGCATATAGCTAAGTTTATAGTCGGATCATTTTGGTCACTGGTAGTTGTGTTCCAATTTCCTACTTCAAAAACTTCACCTCGTCTTGCATCTCCAGTAAATCTCCTTCCTATACTCTCGGCATGCAATCTTCCGAGTTTCCGGATGGTCTGTATTGAATCTGACTCGAATTCCATTCTTTGGCCCATCCTTGTAGCCCAGCCGAAAGCTTCCTGGGCAGTTTGCAGCTCTATCCATCTTGTGTTTGTGTTGGTGGCCATGAATCAGGGGTGAGCGTGGGCCGCCAGGCTGGTATGAACCGGTTTTTACGTCATCCGCATCCAATCTAATTCACTAAGGATTTCAAATATGACACCTGCATCAAATCCAACATCCAACGGATTTGTATCCAATGGATGCACGGATGAACGGATTGGGTGTGGATAATCCAATGGATTTGTTTAGTTAAAATTTATAATGAAAAAATAAAGCCAATATAGATGACTTCTTATAGAAACCTACACATTTTATATATGTATATAAATATAGAAGTGCCATGGACAACACTCCAAACAAACACTTTAAAAATTCCAAAACTTTCTATATATTTTCTAGAAACTATATAAATGCCCTTAATCTAATGGGTATGGATGTCCAACGGATTTTCAAGGTTGCACCGGGTCCAATCCGTAATCCGTTGGATTTCAAAAATCCCATCCACATCCAACCCATTAGCAAACGGTCCGGGCATCTATCCGCAACAATACGGTTGGTCTCGGATAAATCCGCGGATAACGGATAAAATGCTCACCCCTACCCATGATCCCTCTAGCTCCCAAACAGTTCCTACGTGATCAAACAATATTAAACCAATTCCTCCTAAACCTGTAGTGTTGTTCTTAGCAAACGCCAAGTTTATCTTTACAGGACTTAGAATAAGAGGTGCATTCTAAAGTCAATAGTCTTACTCTCCGCCAATTCCTAATTAACACTACTACAATGATTGATAGAATTGTTAATGCATATGGTTGTGTTCTTAGGAGGGGCTTTAGTTTTGTTAAATACAACATTAATTGCATCTTTCTTTCCATAAGTGCCATATCGCTGTAACACAAAATTTTGCCAGTCCATATTTTTATATTTTTAATTTTTTTTGTAACCATCCATGGAAATTGACAGCATTTTGATAAACATAAAAATCTTACTAAACCTGGTCCATAAAAGGAAAATGAATGAAGAGATGAGACAAAAACTCCTTTCGGTTTTCCCTGTGGATTCAATCATTAGAATTAGATTTTTGCAACCTAATAATCACATCACTTATCACCTGAATTTGCATTTTACCGTTTATTCTGAGAATTTTTGTTTTTTCAATTTACCTTGTCTAAAGGAAAATCTTATTTTGTTCTGTTCTGTGTGGCAAATAAAGTTGTTTTCATCTTGTTTGAATATTGTCCTGGAATGTCAAGGGCTTCGACAACTCTACCACCAGAACAACATTATGGAATGTGATCAGAGGCCAAAACCCTGATATGATCTTCCTATGTAAAACCAAATATGAGTCTTCTAAAATGAATCGATATCTTAGAAGATTCAATTACCCAAATACTTGGGTTTTTCCTTCTACTGGTCTGGCCGGAGGCATTGCACTCCTTTGGAAATCTGGTTTTCAATGCCAAGTTGTGCACAATATTGATAAAATGATTAATGTAATGATCACTAATGATCCAAGTAAACCCAAATTCTTTGTCACTTTTTTATATGGTTCTTTATACCATGATGAAAAAATGGAACAATGGGAATACATTGGAGAAATTGGCTTCAGAGCTAATCTTCCATGGGTTATCATAAGTGACCTTAATATGACGATGCATGCCCATGAAATATCAACTTTCTCCACCCCAACCACTATTGAGTTTCCGGTGATTCAAAAGGTCTTAGATGAATCTGATCTTTCAGACTTAGGATACATTGGTACTCAGTTTACTTGGAACAATAAACATTCTGGTCTCAATCGTGTCTATGCTAGATTGGATAGGGCATTAGGTAATGGTCACTGGCTACATCATTATGCTGATGCAACTATTCATCATATTGATACAATAGACAGTGACCATATCCCTATTATCTTGGAGACTAATCCCATGTCTTTTCAAGGTAATAAGCCCTATAGATATTTTAAATGTTGGGGTGGTGATCCCTTTTTTAGAGAAGTCATAAAAAATGCTTACTTTAAAGATGTCCGAGGTTCATCTCCTTTCCAACTAACAAATAAACTTAGATTTGTTAAACATGATCTTAAAGATTGAAATGTTTTGGAAATGTGAATAATAAGGTCAAAAATTGAAGTATTCAACTCCATGACCTAAATAGTCTTCCTTTTACTTCTGGCAATGAGGAATTGATTAAGCAGGTAGAGTTTGACCTAGAACATTGGCAAAAAGTGCATGAAGACTTTTATGCCCAGAATTCTAGACAAAAACACATCAAATCTTTTGACATGAATACGGGATTTTACCATAATTATGCCAATAGACGAAAGCACTTTAACCATATCCGTGCTCTCAAACTGGACAATGGGCAATGGGTTAATGAGAGAGGTGATCTTGAAACCCTTTTGTTAAATTATTTTAGTTCTATAGGGACTACTACCAATCCCTATAGAAACCTTAAATTCCTAAATTGTATAGAACCTTGTATTTCAGATATTGATAATTCTTCTCTTCTTAGACCCGTCTCTAAGCAGGTTATTATTGATAATATAACTCCTTCTGAGTTCAGTTCTATTTCATTGTGTAATTCTAACTACAAATTCTAACTACAAAATCATTTCTAAGATTCTTGTACATAGAATGAAACCAATCCTGAGTAATATAATTATCCCTTTTCAGGAAGCTTATGTTCCCAACATGAACATTCAAGACAATGTCATTATTGCTCATGAATTGGTTCACACAATGAAAAGAAAAAGGAAAAAAGATAAATGGGGGGTCATGGGTCTTAAACCTGAACATGTCTAAGGCTTTTGACAGAGATGTCCTCAAAGATTTTGGTTTCTCGGAGCATTGGTGTGATCTTATATACCAGTGCATTAGTACCAATAGTATATCTATCATGTTAAATGGAACCCCATGCAGATCCTATAGACCAACTAGGGGTATGAGACAAGGAGACCCCTTGTCTCTATACCTTTTTTTTATCATCTACATGGAATCCTTTTCTAGATATCTTATTCATGCTGAAAGCAACCATCTAATCCATGGCCTGAAGGTTACCAAAGATGCTCATAGCATAAGCCATCTGCTATTCGCAGATGACTGTCCCATCATTGCAAAAACATCACATGATGAAGCTCACAACCTAATGGATTTGATCAAAGACTTTAGTGTTGTTTCAGGTCAAGTCATAAATCTTCAAAAATCAGGTTGTTCTTTAAGTAACAATGTTCATCCTGATCATGTTGTTTCCCTTATCAGATCTCTTAATGTCAAGAAAACCGCCTTAAAGGAAAAATACTTAGGCATCCTTCTTTTCATTTGTAGGTCAAGATCTGACTCTTTTAATCATCTCAATGATCGTTTTGATAAACGGGTGGGTAAATGGAAAGGAAAACACTTGAATCAGTCAAGTAGATCTATAATGGTGCAACATGTGTTAAAAGCTTCCCCAATTTATGACATGAATAATTTCTCTATTCCTGATAACATTATTAAACAAATGGAAGCCTCCCAAAGGGACTTTTGGTGGGTAAATCCAGACCTGAGGATATCTATTTAATGGGTTGGTTGCGTATCTGTACTCATAAATACCAGGGTGGTTTAGGTTTTAGAAACCTAAAGCACGTCAATTTGTCTCTTTTGTCTAAAATTGCTTGGAATCTGATTCATAAGCCTAATGCTCTTTGGTTGATAATTTTTAGATGTAAGTATTTTAATATTTGTTATCCTCTCCATTACTCTAAGAAAGTTGACTAATCTTGGGTATGGAGGAGTATATGTCATGGTATTGATTTTATATTGCATAACTCTTACTGGGAAGTCAAAAATGGTAACATCATATCTATATTTAGAGATAAGTGGATACCCAATGCATGTGAGCCTTTGTTTGTAGCTAATCCAAATCCTATTTTTTTTTGTTTATGCATTTATTGATGAAAGCACAAAATCTTGGAATTCAAATCTTGTTATATTAGAGCATAGCTCGGTTGAACCCACCAAGCGTTGGTATGTCAAGTTTGGTTGTCATATTTTAGTGAACCAAAACTCATTTAAAGAGTCGCTTGATTACTTACTAGAGTCAACTTCGTATAGGTTAGCTAGAAAGTTACTACGATATGAGACTTACAAGTATTACGTGAAGACTTGAAGAATGTGAAGAAGTAAAGAACTACAACGACGACATCATCCTTCCACTTGAGGTTAGTAATATTTGACTTGAACTGTTTCATTCCTAACAAATCTTTCAAGTCGTGCATATTCAAAACATAACTGCGAAGCTGTAAATGATTATACTCTAGTTAGACATAGTATTAAGGAATTACAATACGAAGTATAACGTCTATCTTTTGAACTTCGTATATAAGACATCGACATAATCGCATGAATGCTATTGTGATTATGTATGGGTATGGGTGAAGATTTGGTCCTAGGAAACAATGTTTTACATTCGTTTAAAGGAAGTAAATTCATAAACTTGTTTTGTGAATCGAAAGGGAAATCGCTAGGCTTATTGGTATTGTTATTCATTGCAAATATTTTTGAATTACCAATATGTGTGTTTAGTATAACCGTTCATAACTTGTTTTTGTATCTTGGTAAAACTATTCACAAGGCCTGACTTTTGTATTGGTATGACTTTTATTAGTGAAACCGATCTTAAGTAATCACCTGAGATGGTAAGATCGATATCTTGAAATTGGTGTGACTAAATACTAGACATTGGGTAACCGATCCTAGTAAGAGGTGTGACCGATCACAAGAGAGTGTAATCGATCCTTGTAAGAGGTTTAACAAGTTTTAGTAAGTTGGTGTAACCGATCCTATAACTTGGTCAACCGATCACAGGTTTTACCATAAGAAGTGGTAACCGATCCTAGTACTTAGTTAGCCATTTTATGGTAACTAGTGTAACCGATCCCAGTACCTACTTGGAGGTAGAACCGAAACTTTATGTTGAGGTAGAACCGTGAAACCCATTAATGGTGATTTGATAGGATAATCAATCACATAGTTCTTGGAAGTCAGATGAACCAATTCTAAACTTGTTTGGAAGTGTGGCAAATCGGCTCCAAGATGGTAAATATGAAAAAGGATTTACCAAGTAAAGATGTCGACATACTTTGAACACGTGTAGTAATTCTTATCTTTTATTGTTCAAAGATATTCCTTAATAGCTAAAGGAGAATCCCGGATCGAAATAAATTGAGAATCTTTTAATTAAGGTTTTTAGTTTTATATGCTTTTAATTTCCAGCAATTAAAATGCATATCTTTAGAAAATAAAAATTAGTAATGTGCATTTACTAGTTGGAGATTTTCTAAGAGATTTCGGTCAATATTTGGACAGAGCATTTCCAGGAATTATGAAAACCGAATTTGGAAATATATTGCATATCTTGAGAATATTTTCGGTTTTGGAAATTCCTTGGTGTCCAAACTTCCTTGTCTATAAATACTGAAGTTTGCATTTCTAGCAAACTAATCCTCAGAGCCAGCAAAACTACCTAGTTGTGTTGTTACTGGTGGAGCCGCCTATTCGGAGAGGAAGTAACCTAATTAGGCGAAATCTCTTACGGCTGCTCGGTTTAAAGACTTCTTTGGGATTGAGAAACTCTATTAGTACCGTTGGTGGGAAACTAAATAATTGCAGTCTATTATTAGTTTTCGATTGATTTGATTGACTAACGGTTGTTAAAATTTGATTGCACCTAGTTTGTTTATGCTTGGGAATCTTCTCTTCTGATATAAGATTCACTCAAACTAGATCGAAGTTTCGACGGGAGATCTTTAGACTGTTTGTAGATCTAAAGACGTCTTGTGATAATCCATTATTAACAGACTTCGTTCTATGTGTGATTGATCACAAGAGATTCAAGTTGTTTGTATGCAGGTGCTTATTGAAGATCAAAGAAGATATTTGGGTTCATAATATTTGGTGTGCACAAAACTTGTTTCGGATGGAAAGGGATCCAACCATAATCGGTTTATCTTTGTGATAGATTGGATTGATTAGTTGAGTAGATCGGCATCAATACAATTCTTTGTGATTCAAAGTATTGATTGCAAAATCTAAACAATTACTTTGGTAGTTGTTATTGGATAGATCTAAGAACCTGACAAAGGAGTTTATTGGGATAAACGGAAGAGCCTGTTGTCAAACTCATATCACGTTGTTTGAAAAGAGTTGTTACCGAATAGATTTGTTGTTCCTTTACTGTTTGGAATACGAACCAAAGGAATTGTTCCAAGTGCGTGACTTATTACAAGTTGGAGGCGCAGGGATACCGAGGGAACTAGGTGAACTATAGGTTTAGTTGCTTGGTCTCAACTATACGAAGTTGGTTTTATTTTGTATAGCGGCTTAATTCTGAGAGTATTTAATTCTGGACTAGGTCCCGGGGTTTTTCTGCATTTGCGGTTTCCTCGTTAAAAAAATCTTGCTGTGTCTTTTACTTTTCTATTTCCGCAATTATAATTGTTTATTATAATTAGAAGTAAAATACACAAACGTTAATTCCTATTTACTTGATAGCAATCCTATAGTGTTTGGTTAAGTTCGAACTTATTATCAAGTAAACATACTTCGTTGTTGTATTGTCTCGATCTTGTATCCATAGTCAATCACACAAGTTATCTTGTTGTCGTATTGTCTCGATCTCGTATCCATAGACGATCACACGAAGTGTGAACTGATTAGTTGTATTGTCTTGACTCAGTCCATAGACAATCACTTTCGGAGAAAGGACTTATAGGTGGAACAGTTTTAGATTGAGGTATATTTGGGTACCCTCGTCTTTTCATGCTAGGTCTTTCTTTAAACCCTCAAATGCTCAGAATATCATTGCTACTAGAATTCCTCTAACTGAGAGTGATAGACTTATCTGGCCACACACTAAGGATGTCAATTTCTCTGTTAAGTCTGCTTATAAACCTATATCTGGCCAAACTACTTATTTGAGTAATCCCCAAACTAGTAATCCTTTCTATAAGTCCCATTGGAAGTTTCCCATTATACCTAAGGTTCAAATCTTTATCTGGAAGTGTCATGAGAACATCTTACCTGCTAAAACTATTCTTGCTAGATATATCAATAGTCAAGATTCCATCTGCATTATGTGTAACTCTCATTCCCATGAAACTCCAGAACACCTTATTCTTCACTTCCCCTTTGCAAAGGAAGTTTGGTCTTTAACTGCTTATGCAAATATAGTCTCACAGGTTAGTGAGCCAAGTATAAGTCTTCAAGAATGGGTCACAAAATGGTTATCTGTCAGTAGTTTGCAGGATAAGGATGGTGTTGTATTTTCTATTGCCTAGAACATCTGGAGAGACAGATGCTCTCTCATTTTCCAAGGAAAAGCTCTAAATCATCAAACAACAACTAGATTGGCTCTTAAGATGATCAATGATACTGAGTTATACATGCATAATAAGAATTCTCAGCATACAACTTTGCTATACGCTGTGGTGGAGAAAAATTTATCCACCGTAGTCAATTCACTTCCATAAGATTGTGTGATTATTTTCAGTGATGCAGCTTTCGACAAGAATTCTAACTTGTCAGGAATTGGCTTGATTATGAATGACTCTGCAGGAACATTCATCGGGTGCAAACTTAAAGAAGGATCAGTAAGGAATGCAAAAGAAGCGGAAAGTCTTGCTATTCTGGAGGCAGTAACATGGGCGAAAAAGAAAGGAAAGGAGAAAGTGTGCTTCATCAGTGATGCAAAGCTAGTGATAAACTCTTTAAATTTCAAAACAATCTTTTATTTTGGTATAATAGTTCAGTACTAAAAGACTGCTGTTAGGGTACTGCTCGGTCGAACTCGCAAGCGTTGCTATCTCAAGCTTGTTTGTCAAGTTTACTTGTCAAAACTATAAGTCTTGATTTCTAGTCTACTTATAGCTATGTCTCGGATTAGGATAGAATGTGTAGTTGAGCTATAGAATTCACGGCGTCCATCGATTGAAGACGAATATCTACTAAGTGGAATTTGGAGGAACTTAATCAACAAAAGGTATGTTGAGACTTGAACTCATCTATCACTCAGAAGTCTATTCTATTCTATCTCCTATTGATACTAAGTCGTATAGCTATATAAACTTTTACATTATACACATTTGATATTTCGAGCTGAGTTTAAGTCGCTTATATCTTTCTCGAAATATGTGTTGGAAAGCTTTTTGCTTTAACTACGATCATTATTCTTGACGAAAGTCAAAAGATGATCATGTGAAAATCGCCTTGTAATATCTTACATGATTTGTGTGAGACAGTTATTTGATGTAGACTCGGAATGTTTTGTATTGATCATTCGATCACTTGAAAATTGCTTATAAGCTAATAGTTTGTGTGAGACAGCTATTATCGTCTTCTAAGAATGTTTCAATGATTGAAATGGGAGTTTAGAACAATTATTCATTGTCTGGATATAACACAGTATGCATACCCGTATGCAAACTGTTGTAAGAATAATTCAGGACCGGGAACCAAGTATGCATACCCGTATGCGAACATTTTTAACTGTTAAAGTCCGGGAACCAAGTTTGCGTACCCGTTTGCAAACTGTTTCACCTGAGTTCGTTCCGGAACGAAAGTATGCGTACCCATTTGCGAACTGTCGGAAAAGATCAAGGTCCGGAACTTAAGTTTGCGTACCCGTTTGCAAACTTATGTGGTTAAGTTCTAAAATCGGTTAAGCGTGATTTCATACTCATGAACAAATACATTTATATTTTAAGGAATGCAATATTTGCAAACTGTGGCGAAAGTGTTCATGAACTGGTTCTTTTGAATTAATCCGATTTTGCTTCAATTGTGTCTTGTATACCTCTATGAGAATATAAACAATTGAACAACTCTATGAGTAACATAATTAGATTCATTTGATCAAGAAGTGTTAAGATGAATGTGGTTAACACAAAAGTGTTCATATGGCTAACTTTGGTTAACTGTTATTGAGCCAACTCAATATACATGTTTAGGTACGGTTACCCATATCTAAATGAAGGTATGTTAATTTCATTTATGTGTAACAAGGTAAGACCATCTAACGGTGGAGAGATATTTCTTTGGTTTTAAGCAAACTTAGCTTGATTCTTAAATCAGGATTTCATCCAACGGTGAATATTGATTACTTTATTTCAAAGCTATCAAACCCTGATTTGAAGACTATATAAGGGAGAACTCTAGCAACTGGGAAACCTAATCCCTACACCTCCTGTGTGATACTAGTTGCGACTAGAGTCGATTCTCCTTTAACCTAGGTTTTTCCTAAAACCATTATAGGTTAACGACTTAAAGACTTCATTGGGATTCTGAAGCCAGACCCAACTATTTTCTCTGTAATTGCATGTTCTGACCTTACTTGTTCTATCGTATTGAGTACTATCTTCTCTAAGATTTTCTCGAGATTTATCTCTGAAAGGTAAGATATAATAAGTAATCACAAAGCTATTCGTCTCATTCTTTGTGATTCCACAATAACTTGTTCTACTACCATATAGTTAAGTTATTGTGAGGTGATTGATATTTCTAGGATGTTCTTCGAGAATATAAGACCAGATTATCAATTGGTTCCTGTTCACCTTGATTTATCAAAAGACGGAACAAAAACTTCATAGGTATTTCTGGGGGAGACAGATTTATCTATCAGAATAGACTTTTCTGTGGGAGACTGATTTGTTTATAAAGTCTTCGATTTTGAGTCGTAGCAACTCTTAGTTGTGGGTGAGATCAGCTAATGGAATCAAGTGCGTAGAGTCCTGCTGGGAATCAGAGACGTAAGGAACGCGACTGTACCTTAATCAGTGTGAGATTGGTTAGGGCTCAACTACATTCCAGTCCGAAGTTAACTTGTCGTAGGCTAGAGTCTGTAGCGGATTAATACAGTATGGTGTTCAAATCTGGACTAGGTCCCGGGGTTTTTCTGCATTTGTGGTTTCCTCGTTAACAAAACTTATGGTGTCTGTGTTATTTCTGTTCCGCATTTTATTTATTTATATAATTGAAATATCACAGGTTGTGCATAGTTCAATCAATTGGTAAATCCAACCTTTGGTTGTTGATTGAAATTGATTGACACTTGGACAATTGTCTTTGATACCGTTCAAGTTGTTTCTCATAATAATCAGGCTCGCGGATTTCTATCTGTTTGATTTGCTAATTACATTGAGAAACAAAGAAATAACTCTTGGATATATTTCCTTGATTGAATATTACTGTCTAGTTGATTCTCTTGGAATTATATCAGAGTTAGTCCATACAGATTGCCTAACGAAATATTGGGTGTGATTGTTAGACCCCCGTTTTTCAACTGCAAATCAGTTAGTTCAAGTTTTTATTTTGTTAAGTTTGAAATTTTTCATAGGAATCATATCTGTTTGATTGTGGATTGAATTGAGAAATAGAGATATAACTCTTGAATATATTTCCTTGATTGAATCTGACTGTCTAGTTGATTCTCTTGGAATTATATTGGAGTTAGTCCAAACAGATTTCCTAATGAAATATTGGGTGTGGTTGTTAGACCCCCGCTTTTTCAATTGGTATCAGAACAGGCAATCACGTTTAAGGCCTCATAAGTCTGTGTTTGTAGCAATCTGACTCTATTGACAGCGGTACTATCTCTGACAAACGCATCACCAGAGACAAAAGTTCCATTTCTATGAAATCTATTAAAGAGAAAGACTTGTCGATCTCGCATATAGATGAACATTCTGTTCCTACGAAACAGACAAGTATTGATATGTGTTACCCTGATTATCTTACTGACGAGTCTGAATCTGAAGTAGAACGGGAAGCAGCCCAAGAGAGTGCAGCAATTCTAAAACTTGTTAGAATATAGGCAGCTGAAATCAATAGGCTGAAACACAAGGTCAATACGATGATTGGTATGATAAAAAATTGTGATTCCCAATTAAGGGTTCTTCGTGAGGAAAATGTTGTAGTTTGTTCATCTCGAACCTTACTCGAGGCTAAACTCAAGGAAGATGCCCTGGAAATAGAACGTCTATTGAGTAATCTCTCTATTCAATATAAAGGATGCTCTATGGAGTCCGCTATACCAATCACTTATGATTCAACAACGATAATGGAAAATATGATACTTGTAATCATGTTTCTCTATTGAAACCTGTTTCAGAAGCTAAACTGCAAACCCTTCCGCTTGCTAAAGATGTGGTTTCTTCCACTAATCAAGGAATCACCACATTTCACGGAAGGAAGAAATCTTCTAAAGATGCTACTAATCCTACAAACTCTAATCACTCCGATGATCAGAAAGTATGTCTCTTTTGAGATTCAAAAGGACATGTTCAACGGAAGAGCAAACTGAAGTTGAATGACAACTACTTTAGTCGACTTCAACACACCTTAGATTTAATACTCAAAGGTGTAACTAACATTCAGATGTCTAAACCTATTGGTTTTAGTACTCACCCTGTGAATTCTTCCCGTAAAGTCAGTTCAATCTGTTCATCGAACGTTCGAACTAATTGTAGCATTAATACAAATCGGTCAAGGAGATTTCATAAAGGTCCTTCTCAACCTAAAGTGAAGGATGATGTTCAAGATGTGAGAAAGGTACCAGTAGGTGGAAACAACAATGGAGATATGAAGGACAACTTTAATCTGATAATTGAATGATACAAGGATCTTATTAACAGTCTGTCAAAATCCTCCAAACAAACTTCTTCTGGTAAGGATTCAAACTTTGTCTCATACTTTGATGATACTCCCTCTGTCTTTTTTTATCTGTCCTAGTTTCTACTTTGGTCTGTCTTTTTTTATCTGTTCGCTCTGTTTATAGACATATTTTTCACTTAAACTATCAAATATACCCTTTGTTTTTTATAGTCATAAAATCATTCTTAATATAAACTTAATTCAAAATCTTAAATATTATCACCATATATATCTATTGAATATCTTTGTATTAATCGTCATTCCCTTTTTAAATAAAAACATTTATGAATATATATAAAATTTCTAATAAAACTTCTACTTATTCTTACATAATTTTAGCTTTGGCAATAACATAACATTAAATAGGGCTAGTCAAGGGTTAGTCATGACATTTTATAAGATTTCCTTAATATTTTGACAAAGTCAATTAGGACTGTTAATTAAAGACGGAGGAAGTAGTAAGTTTTATGATACTTTTTCACATCAAAAAGGGTTTCCTCCAAAAATTAGAAGGAAAAAGAGGATTAACCATGAACAATATTCATTTGATGAGCATAAAGCTCATACTTGTCTTAATTAATCACAAGGGTTGAATTCTTACTCATGAAAAATCATGTTGAGTAAGATATGCTAATAATCAGGTATACTTATTGGTAAACTGCTTTCTGCTTAGTTGAGCTATTTTCTTATCGTTCATAGCTAAACTATTGTCCACAGATAGCTTTTCCTAAGTATTGTTTTGTTTTGAGAACACTTCGATTGTCTACTTTTTAATTTTGATTTTTTTTTTTTTTTTTACAATTGAGATATGAGCTACTTTTGTGCTCAAAATTTTTTCCTTCTGTGGAAATATAAAATTTATTGAGCCAAAAAATTGTGAAAGAAAATTTTCACGTAGCAAAATTTTGATGTATTCCTTTACATTGTAAAGAGGTACTTTACAGTTTTTTTGGGGATCTTATTGGTTTTCGTACGGGTATCCACATTGACTTGTCATGAACCAATTTTTAGAAACCTTAAAGTTATTCCCTAAGAAACCTTTTAAATATTAATCCTATTGAGTCACGTACGCGTACTCTAGGTTATTTTCTTCTTGTCAAGAATGTCATCACCTTCTCGCACTAGTGATTTTGCAAGAGGTTTTCTTGATAAAGGTATTGGTTTCGAGTCAAAATGGAAGAAGAAAAGAACCCTAGTAGAAGTTGATGATATCAAATATCAAAATCCTGAGGATTATTCTGATGTCTCATGCTAAGATGCTTATACTCATCAAGATGTTGAGAATGATGAGATGGTTTCGGCTGAAGTGTTTCATGATTTTCTTAAATACTTTGAGGAAGCAAAACTGCAGCTCGTTGATACTATGAAGGGTTTCTAAAAAAGTGGGGGTACAACAACCTCACCCAATATTTTTCTTAGCAATCTGTATGGACTAACTCCAATATACTTTTAAGAGAATCAACTAGACAGTCAGACTGAATCTTAATAAAAAGTATATCAAAGAGTTATATCTCACTTTCTCGATTCAATCGTCACTTAAACAAATAGAAATCTGCGAGCCTGATTTAATACAAGAGAAACAACTTGAACGGTACCAAAGACCAATGTTCAAGGATCAATCAATTTCAATCAACAACTAAAGGTTGGATTTACCAATTGATCGATACAACGCACAACCTGTGATATTTTAATTATATAACAAAATATATTGCGGAAAAGAAATAACACAAACACAAGAAGTTTTGTTAACGAGGAAACCACAAATGCAGAAAACCCCAGGGACCTAGTCCAGATTGAACACACACTGTATTAAGCCGCTACAGACACTAGCCTACTACAAACTAACTTCAATCTGGAATGTAGTTGAATCCCAATCAATCTCACACTGATCCAAGGTACAGTTGCGCTCCTTACGTCTCTGATCCCAGCAGGATACCACGCACTTGATTTCCTTAGCTTATCTAACCCACAACTAAGAGTTGCTCAACAATAGTTAACCGAAGTTAGACATATGAACACTTTCATATCAACCTTATTCATCTTAACCATAACTAGTTCAAATGACTCAAATGAAACTAGTTTTAGAGTTGTTCAATTGTTTATATTCTCATAGAAGTATACAAGACACAATTGAAACAAAATCGATTTTGATTCACTCGAATCAAGTCATGAACATTATAGCCACGGTTTACAAAAGATTGCATTCTTTATTATATAAATGTATTAGTTCATGAACAAACCGATTTTAGAACATCATCTACTTAGGTATGCTTACGGGTATGCATACCTAAGTAGCCGGACCAAGTTTGGGTTTCGCCAGTACGCGAACTGGTACGCATACCAAATCAATATCCAAACTCAACAGAAATTCCCGGACCTGAACCTTACGCCAGTACGCGTACCGGTTTGCATACCAGGTTCCCGGACTTCCTCAAACCAAAAAGACGCATACGGGTATGCATACCATGGTTCCCGGACATGGATAACATATATGCAAGTACACATAATATGTTTAAATCCATTTGTTCTAAACTCTATTTCAATCATTTAAACTTTCTTAGAGGATGACAATAGTTGTTTTCACTAACTATTAGCATAAAAGCGAATTTCAAGTTATTGAAATAATCAATACGAAACATTCCGAGTCTACATCAAATGACTGTATCATAAAAATCATGTAAGATGTTACCAGGCGATTTTCATATGATCATATTTTGACTTTCGTCAAGAGTATAAGATGAACTTGGTTGAAGCGAAAGATTACCAACACATATTTCGAAAAATATGTAAGCGAGTTAAACTCAGCTCGAAATATCAAATGTGCATAATAGAAGTCTATATAGCTATACGACTTTTGTCCCAAATAGGAGATAGAGTAGATAGACTTTTGAGTGATAGATGAGTTCAAGTCTCCATATACCTTTTGTTGATGAAGTTCCACAAGATACCCTTAGTAGTTCTTCGTCTTCAATCGATGAACGTCATGAAGTCTAAAGCTCAACTACACTTTCTATCCTAATCCAAGACTTATCCATAAGTAGACTAGAAATCAAGACCTATAGTTTTGGCAACTAAACTTGACAACAAGCTTGAGATAGCAACGCTTGCGAGTTCGACCGAGAAGTGCTCTAACATCTCCCCCTTTGTCAATTTTAGTGACAAAACTATCAATACATACGGATTACAAAATAAATAAACTTTGTAGCTTCTCATCCAAATGCTTGATATCCTTGGTTCTTCAACATTACTCGAAATCTTCGTCACTTCCAAGTACTCCAATGATTCATAACGTGTTCAACTCAGCATCATAGTTGTTGAAGATCCGTTGCTATAACAATGAGAAAATAGTTGCTCTCAATCATTGTTATACAGTGTCATAGTATTATTACACAACATCAAAGTTCAATTGTATCACAACTTTGACAACAATACTATGGCGATATGTATCACTCCCCCTTAGTCAATACTTCATCTCACATGAAAACCAATCCCCCTTACATAATGATCCGTAAACCATATGTATTTGTAGTGTTAACTACACATTAATTCTCCCCCTTATCAATAAAAATTGGTAAAGGTACGAAAATTTGTGGGATCCTAATGAAATTTCCATAGAGATACTTCATGACCAAAAGAGAACAACATATCAACTTGTTTAGATGCCATCATATAGCCAAAGCTAAATGCATTCATCAAGGAGTTTATAAAGATACAAGATAACTCCTACAATATTCCACAACTGCACTCCCCACAAAGATTTGGAAATTAAGCACAAGTTCAATTAAGAACTCTCCCCCATAATATGTCATTCCCGAAAGAACAACAAGAGCGACCTTACTTTCACATGAAAAGAAAGATTTTTTTGGACATTAACAAATCACATGAAACATGAATTTGTATCCAAAATACTCAATTAAATTAACCACAAGAGAACCCATGATTAACTTAATCGGAAATGCTCACATAAGAGAACTTACGGAGCCGCACAGTATTTACACAAAGATGTGGATCAGGGAGGACCAATACTGCAGAATAGATAAAGATTCATTCTATCTTTCATCACTATTTGCAGAGAGACATATAATAGACTTAATCTTTATAAACAAAAGTTCATCCTATCTTCCATCAATATTTGCATAATGACATAATTGGCTTAACTTTTGTTTGTCAAAAGTTCATTCAATCTTTTATCAATATTTGCATAATGACATTTGAAAGACTTAACTTTTGACATATATGGGACAATCATAGTTCACGGACGCAAACACACATATCCCATAACAAGTTGCAATATATGAAACCATAAAGATTAATACTGCAAAATCATCTTCCAAATAAACTTTAGAAAGTAAATAAATAAATCTAAAAACATTGCAAGATGAAAATCGTTGGAAATAGCTATGTGTACTCACAATAATGGCTATTCCAAAACCTAGTTATCCTTTTTAAAACACAAGAATAAATTCTCATAAGAAGTTTCCTAGACAAAATAAAACAAATCTAAGAGAAACTTAGATACGGTCAGCCACCAGAGAACGAGCAAGAGTGAGTTCATCAGATGCTATTTGAGTTCAATTTTCAGAAAAGCAAGGTTCCTTGATGCAATTTCAAGTTGTTCACATACGACCTCAAAATATTGAAGAAGATTTCCAACCAATTGAAGAGACATCTGGACTGGAAGATCTTTCTCATGATCAATTGCTTGAAAGCAAATTATGGATATAGGTTCTTCGTGAAGATCAACAACCTAGGAATCATCAAATTTATCTTCCTTTTTGCATCCTTCCATTGTGCACACCAAATTCCAAGAAAAGTCTTGAAGTTACTGAACGTGTATATATCAAAATGAATCCTTGATATATATTTATAAAAATTTCACAAGGGAACCCTAGGGTTACTTGTAAGCGTTCGGTAACGGGTCGAGTGCACAGAATTCATGGTCATGACCCAGAAATCAAAAACCAGGGAACCAAAGGAGCTACTCGTTTAGAAACATGTTTTTTTTTTTTTTTTTTTTTGTGTGGAGAAAACAAGTTCTGAGCAAATGACAGGAAACTTTGGGTCATAAAGAGTACAACACAAAGTAGGAAATCAACTGTCATTAAGGAAGAACAAACCAAAAAAATTTGTCTGGAGCAAGGCTCAAAAAGAAAAGATCAAAGCCGATAAAAATACAACACAGACCATTTCAAGAAGGGAACAACTTCTTGAGAGTTATGTGTATCTTCTCATGGTCCTAAAGAGGATACATATAAGGAAATGATCAAGTTGTAATTTGATGAGCATGAAGCTCATCAGGGGTATTGATATTTTCCTTTTCTCTTTCTAGACAGGAAACAAAAGTCTTATGAGGACTTTCAAAAGGATTAATAAGGGAAGGACAGGAGTTACCTGAAACCGCTTCTTTTCTCGCCTTCTTGATCTTACGCTTGAGACTATTGATATAAGTCTTGAGTTCCGAAACACGATTATTAATGTGAATATAATCAGGAAGACCCATTTTGGTTACAAGATTATCATTGAAGGAAAGAGAGGAGTTTGAAGATTTTTCTTTTCTTCGAAAACTTTTTCTCTTTACAGACCTACCAGAATTATCCGTCATCCATATATTGTTCTTTTTACGATTGTAGGCAGAAGTTGTGTTATATTCACAATCAGGAATTGGCTTATCACAACACTTTTCTTGATTGGGAGATGGACTTCTGACAGCACACTGAAAAGCAGATTTAATTACTTCTTTAGACATCCAGACAAGAATGTTATGAAGTTTTTCATTCCGTAAATGAAGATGACATCTCCTTTCGATGTGACCCTTTTTTCCACAATAATAACAATGGAATGGAATGTTTTTTCCTGTTCTCCTATGAGCTGTTTTTGAAGATTGACACTTTTTGTCCTGAACATCAGCTACCGAGGATAGTTTTTCACTTTTGGTAGCAGTGAAATCTTCACTAGGAGATTTTCCATTAGCACGGACAAAATTGATCTTACCAGCACTTGGAGGGTCTATTCCTTTATAGCCCGGACCACGTGTATCACGATGTTATTTACATGCTCCTAGCATAGTGGATAATTTTGTAGAACTAGCATTGAATCTTTTCAGATTCTCTTCCAGTGATTTGATCTTATCAAGAGCAGCAGCTAGATCAATCTCCAATTGTTTTTCTATGGCGAGAAAGCTGATTTCTCTGTCAATAAAACATTTTTGTTGAGAGCCATATCTTGCTTCAGTTTCTGCAAGTTTTTCTTTCAACACAAAGAGATTCCGATGAAGATTATCACATTCAGATTTTTTTGAACGCACATCTTCTTCACGGTCTTTAAGAAGAGATTGTAGAATTTTGTAACCACAATCATATCCCTTAAAGAGTTTTCTCAGTTTCCTGTTTTCTTGATAGAGAGGAGTCAGATATTCAGCCAAGCAAGTTGTTGAACCTTTTTTCTTTATGAGATGGTCAAAAAGCTTGATATATTTTGAGACTTCCTCATCAAGATCTTGTCCCTCTTCTGAATCACTTTCATCTAAAAGTTCATCTAACCGTTCATCTAGGCATTTTTCCCAATTGAAAGCAGTATCGGATAAGGGAGAAGATTTGATAGATTTATCAGGTGACTCAAGGCTTTGAACCACGTCAGAAGGTTTCTGAATTGGTAATGCGTTATCAGAGACATTATCTTCCATAGTCAGATTACTACAAACACAGACTTATGAGGTCTTAAACGTGTTTTACGGCTCTGATACCAATTGAAAAACCGGGTGTCTAACAACCACACAATATTTCGCTTAGCAATCTGTATGGGCAAACTCCAATATAATTCCAAGAGAATCAACTAGACAGTAATCAATGGAAATATATCCAAGAGTTGTATCTCTGTTTCACAAAGTAATCAGCAAATCAAACAAATGGAAATCTGCGAGCCTGATTAATATGTGAAACAACTTGAACGGTACCAAAGACCAATGTTACGGTGTCAATCAATATAATCAACAACCAAAGGTTGGATTCTCTAATTGATTGAACTACGCACAACCTGTGATATTTCTATTATATAACAAAATATAATGCGGAAAAGAAATAACACAGACATCAGAAATTTTGTTAACGAGGAAACCGCAAATGCATAAAACCCCCGAGACTTAGTCAAAATTTGAACACCACACTGTATTAAGCCGCTACAGACATTAGCCTACTACAAGTTAACTTCGGACTAGAATGTAGTTGAGCCCTAATCAATCTCACACTGATCAAGTTACAGTTGCATTCCTTACGTCTCTGAATCCCAGCATGACTCTATGCACTTGATTCCCATAGCTGATCTCACCCACAACTAAGAGTTTCTACGACCCAAAGTCGAAGACTTGATAAACAAATCTGTCTCACACAGAAAAGTCTATTGTATAGATAAATATGTCTCCCACAGATAAACCTATGAGTTTTGTTCCGTCTTTTGATAAATCAAGGTGAACAGGAACCAATTGATATACCGTGCTTATATTCCCGAAGAACCGCCTAGAAATATCAATCACCTCACAATAATCTTAATCGTATGGTAGCGAAACAAGATATAGTGGAATCACAAATGATGAGACGAAGATGTTTGTGACTACTTTTTATCTTGCCTATCGGAGATTAAATCGTTATCCAATCTTAGAGAAGATAGTACTCAATCATGATAGAAGATGCAAGATCAGATCATGCAACTACAGAGAAAATAGTTGGGTCTGGCTTCACAATCCCAATGAAATCTTTAAGTCGTTAACCTACAGGGTTTCGTGAAAAACCTAAGGTTAAAGGAGAATCGACTCTAGTCGCAACTAGTATCACACAGAAGGTGTGGGGATTAGGTTTCCCAGTTGCTAGAGTTCTTCTTTATATAGTCTTCAAATCAGGGTTTGCACTCAATGTTACCTTGGTAACAAAGCATTCAATATTCAGATGAAAACCTGATTAGACTCAAGCTAATATCTTTCAACCGTTAGATCGAACTTAGCTTTTTACATACAAATGAAATGTACCTTCATTTAGATATGAGTAACCGTACCTAAACGTGTACACCTTGTTGGCTCAACAATAGTTAACCGAAGTTAGACATATGAACACTTTCATATCAGCCTTATTTATCTTAACCATAACTAGTTCAAATGACTCAAATGAAACTAGTTTTAGAGTTGTTCAATTGTTTATATTCTCATAGAAGTATACAAGACACAATTGAAGCATAATCGATTTTGATGCACTCAAATCAAGTCATGAACATTATAGCCACGGTTTGCAAATGATTGCATTCCTTATTATATAAATGTATTAGTTCATGAACAAACCGATTTTAGAACATCATCTACTTAGGTATGCTTACGGGTATGCGTACCTAAGTAGCCAGACCAAGTTTGGGTTTCGCCAGTACGCGAACTGGTATGCATACCAAATCAATATCCAAACTCAACAGAAATTCCCGGACCTGAACCTTACGCCAGTACGCGTACCAGTTTGCATACCAGGTTCCCGGATTTCCTCAAACCAACAAGTACGCATACGGGTATGCATACCATGGTTCCCGGACATGGATAACATATATGCAAGTACACATAATATGTTTAAATCCATTTGTTCTAAACTCTATTTCAATCATTGAAACTTTCTTAGAGGATGACAATAGTTGTTTTCACTAACTATTAGCATCAAAGCGATTTTCAAGTTATTGAAATAATCAATATGAAACATTCCGAGTCTACATCAAATGATTGTATCACACAAATCATGTAAGATGTTACCAGGCGATTTCATATGATCATCTTTTGACTTTCGTCAAGAGTATAAGATGAACTTGGTTGAAGCGAAAGATTACCAACACATATTTCGAGAAATATGTAAGCGAGTTAAACTCAGCTCGAAATATCAAATGTGCATAGTAGAAGTCTATATAGCTATACGACTTTTGTCTCAAATAGGAGATATAGTAGATATACTTTTGAGTGATAGATGAGTTCAAGTCTCCACATACCTTTTGTTGATGAAGTTCCACAAGCTCCCCTTAGTAGTTATTCGTCTTCAATCGATGAACGCCGTGAAGTCTAAAGCTCAACTAAACTTTATATCCTAATCCGAGACTTAGCTATAAGTAGACTAGAAATCAAGACTTATAGTTTTGGCAACTAAACTTGACAACAAACTTGAGATAGCAACGCTTGCGAGTTCGACCAAGCAGTGCAATAACAAGTATTATCACTTAGCTTCCTTCCAAGGATGAAGGCGGATTGATATGGAGATATGATTCTACTAATAAGGGGTTTCATCCTCGGTGCAGTAAGTTTGGATAGGATTTTATAAGTGGTACTGCAAAAAGCAATGACTCTAAACTCTACTAGAGAAGTTAGGTTTTGTACTTTGGGTATTAAGTAGATGAAACTGGAACTCACCTCTTTCAGTAGGAAACCAGTGCTAAAGAAATTTTGAAACATTTGAACCATACCATTCCCATTAGTAACCCAATTATGTTAGAATAAGTTTGGGGGATAACTATTAGATCCTGGAGGTTTATTACCTTCCATATCAAACAAAATCTTCTTAATTTATATTATTTCGGAAATTCTAAGGAGTTCTTCATTATCCTCTGCAGTCACAGTAGATAGAGTAATATATATCATATCCAAGTTGATCTTAGGTTGAGCAGAAGTATCTATATTGCTGAAATGCTTAGTAATACATTCAACTATCTTTAGTTAACCATTGATCGTTGTTATCTTTAATGTTGTCCACTTTATTTATTTTATCTGTTTCTAGCTGAATTGTGGAAGAAAGTTATATTTTTATCCCCACAACGGTATTGTTATTTCTGCTTTTTGTTTTCACATTATTCTCTTCTATATCTGTTAGAGCATCTCGGTTGAACCCACCAAGCATTGGTATGTCAAGTTTTGTTGTCATATTTTAGTGAGTCAAAACTCATCTAAGAGTCGCTTGATTATGTACTAGAGACAAATTCGTTTAGGTTAGACTAGAAAGTCTAGGAATGTTGAGACATATAACTATTACTCGAAGACCTGAAGAACGTGAAGAAGTAACGAGCTACAATGACGACATCATCCTTCCTCTTGAGGTTAATAATATTGACTTGAACCGTTTCATTCCTAACGTATCTTTCAAGTCTTGATATATTGAAATCATAACTGCGAATCTGTGTATGGATATATTACTCTAGTAGTGAGATATGATCATATGATCATAGTATTAGGGAATTAGACTAAGAAGTATAACGCTTATCTTTTGAACTTCGTAGATATGACATCGACATAATCTTATGAATGATGTTATGATTATGTGAATGGGTAAAGGTGAATATTTCATCCTAGGAAACAATGTTTTACATTTGTTTAAAGGATGTACATTCATGAACTTGTTTGATGAATCGAAAGGGAAATCGCTAGGCTTATTGGTACGGCTATTCATTGCAAATCTTTGGATTACCAATATGTGTGAGATGGTAGAACCGATCGTAACTTTGTTATGTATCTTGGTAAAACTAATCACAATGCCTGACATATGATTTGGTATGACTAGTTTTGATTAATTAGTGAAACCGATCCTAAGTAATCACCTGAGATGGTATGATCGATATTTGTAATTGGTGTGACCGATCCTAGTAATTGGTATGACCGATCACAGAGAAGTTGTGTAATCGATCCTTGTAATTGGTGTAACCGGTCTTAGTAATTGTTGTAACCGATTCTAGTGACTGGTGTGACTGATCACAAGCAATACCATGTGTATATGGTAACCGGTTCTGGTAATTGATGTAACCGATCTTGGTAACTGATGTAACCGATCCTGGTAACTGATGTAACCGGTCCTGGTAACTTATGTGACCGATCACAAGTGCTTCCATATTAGGGTATAACCGATCCCAGTGATTGGTAGAACCGATTGAACCCATGGATGTGATTTGATATTTGATCAATCACATAGTTGTCTTTGAATACAGATGAACCAATTCTAAACTTATTTGGAAGTGTGGTATAATCGATTCCAAGATTCTAAATATGAAAGAGGATTTACAAAGAAGAGATGTCAACATTCTTTGAACACGTACAATAACTCTTATCTTTTATTGTTCAAAGATATTCCTTAGTACTCAAGGAGATCCTGTTCCGAATTAAATTAAGAATCTTTTAATTAAGGTTATTAGTTTTATATGCTTTAATTACCAGCAATTAAATTCATATCTCTAAAGAATAAAAATTAGTAATGTGTATTTACTAATTGGAGATTTTCTATTGAGAGATTTCGGGAAATATTAGACAAAGCATTTACTGGAATTATGAAAACCGAATGGGCATTTATTGCATATCTTGAGAATACTTTCGGTTTTGGAAATTCCTTGGTGTCAAAACATCCTTGGTCTATAAATACCTAAGTTTTCATTTCTAGCAAAATATCCTTAGAGCCAGGCAAACTTCATCTTTTGTTGTTTCTGGTGGAGCCGTCTAATCGGAGAGG
Source organism: Papaver atlanticum (assembly GCA_023531105.1). Lineage (NCBI taxonomy): Eukaryota > Viridiplantae > Streptophyta > Magnoliopsida > Ranunculales > Papaveraceae > Papaver > Papaver atlanticum. Next base: position 1,923,674 of record JAJJMB010014260.1, read on the forward strand.
AAAGTACCCTAATTAGGCAAAATCTCTTACGACCGCTCGTTTAAATACTTCAGTGAGATCAAGAAGCTCTACGAGTACCATTGGTGGGAAACTAGATAATTGCATTATTATTAGTTTTCGATTTATATAATTGACTAACGGTTGTTGAAACTTTGATTGCACCTAGCTTGTTTATTCTTGAGAATCTTCTCTTTTGATATTAGATTCACTCAAACTAGATCGAAGTATCGTCGAGATTTTTAGAACTGTTTGTAGATCTAAAGACATCTTGTGATAATCCATTGTTAACAGACTCCGTTCTGTGCGTGATTGATCACAAGAGATTCAAGTGATGTTGTGCAGGTTTTAATTGAAGATTAAAGAATATTTGAAGACGAAGAAGATTTCCTATTGTTTCTCATATCTTTGTGTGTTGCACAAACCTTGATCGGTTGGGATCCAACTAGAATCATATTTATTCGATTGATTAGTTGTGTGAGATCGGTAACACCTAATAGTTCTCTTGAGATCTATTTTGATTGTTACAAATCCGAATCTTACTACTTAGGTAATAGAGATTGGATTGATCTGAGCAGGCAAAGGAGTTTATTAGCTTAAACGGAAGAGCCTTTGCATATGACTTGAGATATCTTATCTTAAAGAATCAATAAAGTTGTTACCAAATAGATTTGTTGTTCCTTTACTGTTTGGAATACGATCCAAAGGAATTGTTCCAGTGTGTCCACTCATCGAAGTCGGAAGCGCAGGGATACTGAGGAAACTAAGTGAACTAGGGGTAGTTGCTTGGTCTCAACTATACGAAGTTGGTTTAGATTTTGTATATCGGATTAATTATGAGAGTATTTAATTCTGGACTAGGTCCCGGGTTTTTTCTGCATTTGCGGTTTCCTCGTTAACAAAATCTTGCAATGTCATTTACTTTACCTTTCCGCAATTATAATTGTTGTTATTATAATTTAAAGTAAATTACACAAACGTTAACCCCGTACATACTTGATAGTGATCCTATAGAATTTGGATAAGTCCGAACCTATTATCAAGTATCATACTTCGTTGTTGTATTGTCTCGATCTTATATCCATAGTCAAACACAAGTTATCTTGTTGTCGTATTGTCTCGATCTTGTATCCATAGACAATCACACGAAGTGTGAACCGATTTGTTGTATTGTCTTGACTCAGTCTATAAATAATCACTTTCGGTAGAGGACTTATAGGTGGATAAATTAAAGATTGTGGTAAACACGAAAATATCTTACAATCTGTGTTTTGTGCAATCCAACCTATAAGAATTGGACTTAATGTATGATTCAGTTAACGTTATGCAAGAGTATGAATGCTCAAATGTTGAAGATGTTACTACTTCGTTAACTCATGATCCAGGAGTTACGAAAGCATCCGAGTCTATCTCTGATGGAAATGAAGATGCTGATAAAGAGTTGGTAAAACTCCTAAAGCCTATAAGATCTCTGTCTACAAGGATGGTAATATTAAATAAAAAGTCAAATATTCTTAAGAAAGAGATCAGAGAAAAGGACATTCAACTAGTTATTCTAGCAAAAGAGAATATGTATCTCATGGTCAAAGTAGATGCCCTTGGTAAATTTCTTACTCAAGATCAAGAGATGCATCCTATGACTCTGAATAATGAATTTATTGTAATTTCTTATGATGAAGAAACCCAAAGTCCTTGTTCGACTTTTACAGATTGTGATAACAAAACTTGTTTGATCACATCTGAAACAGATCATGATGATAGTAGTCTGTCTAACTACATCAAGTCAGAAAAGAATGAGAAACCATCTTCTACATCTACTGATGATCAAACGAAATCTTGTCCAAAGGAAACTTTGAACCGATTCCGTGAAAAAGATCTTAAGGAATACAACTTTCAGTCCCTTGACATGAAACTTATACTTCTTCAAAATACTGTGGTTAAAGTATTAAAAGAAGTTTCTTGTCTTAAAAAACTGAAAGATCATTCCTCAGTAGAAAGACAGAATATACCCCAAACTGATAAGATCCACTCAAAAGAATCAGAAGTAAGAGTTGATACACTTCTGGAAAAAGGTTCCTCCTCACTCATGTCAAAACATTTTTTGTTTACATGAAAAACGATTCCATAAGAAAAGGAAAGAAAAATTCTCTTCCAAAGGAAACAATCAGGGAAGATTTCCGATAATTGTTTCAGATAATCATACTGATGTGCATAACAAGGAAATCCTTAGAATGAGAAAATCTTATGAAAATCCCATTGATAGAATTGAGAGAGATTTATCTATCTCTGAAAATTCTCATATCAGTACAGTTTCTCCTCATGATCATACCTTTAGATCAAGGAAGGATCATCTTCTTGTGAGAAAATACTTTGGGCAGAAATTTCCAAAGAGAAACATGAACTATGTTTCTGATATTCGTTGTAAGCAAGAAAAGGCTTACTCCGATACAACCTAGTTGTATGGAGATTGTGCACTCTCATCCTTGTTCGTACTCATAACTTTTGGGATGAGAAAGCACATAAAACGAGAGCAAAATTTTTAGTTTGTGTTTTTATCAAAAAAATCTGTGACAATTTCTGGGTAGCTGCGAATCCATTTTTTGTCTAAAAAATTGTTCATGTTTATCATGATCTTCTAAAAATAGGTTTTATCTGTAATTTTCAAATTTTAATAAACCTTCCAGCATGAGAAGTTCGGACATAGGAAACAAAATATATTCTTTATATATTTTCGGAATTTCCTTTGTATTTTCGGTCCAAAAGTTGTCTCTTCTTAAGAGAAACTTTCTCTTGCTTGTATTGAAAAACCCTGACTAATTCTTATTTAAGTCCCTGAGCATGCCTCCAATAACTCGCAGCATTACAAAGGAAAATAAGGAGGAAGCTCAAAAGGTTAAGGATTGTCAAGGAATCAATACATAAAGGAAGAAGAAGAAGAAGATCATATCGAAAATCATGTCTGATTATGATACCGATAGTTCTGTTGGATCCCAAGATGAGTCATGTATGTTGGCTTGCAACCTTCAAGATCCAACAAAAACCAAGTGGATACCTTCTGATAGTATGATTGACTATATCCATGGTTTTGAAGAACTAAGAACCAATCTCATAATAACGGTTCGAAATCAAGATTGGCTCAAGGATAGGATTGAGGAAACAAAAGCTGATCTTGCAGACATGAAGGTTCAAGTTGAAAAGCTTGAAAAACAGGAAGTGGTTGCAGACAAGTCTCTCGAGACATGCTTCAAGAGTTTGAACATAAAAGAAACCACAGTGAACAATAAGAGCACCACTAGAGATTAAGTTATTGTTGTAATACTTAATCCAAGAAAATAAATATCAGTTTTTGATTTATTTCGATTATTGTATAAGGTCTATTTTTGAATAAACCTATCATTATTTATTAATAAAATTATTACTTTATAAATTTTCTTGTATAGTTTCCGATTACATAGCATGTGCTTGAATGTATATATTTTTGATATATGTTTTCGGTTTATGGGATGTTTGGTTTGGGTTTTCACAACCTTAATATCCGATCTCATATGATGTGAACCCTTATGGTTTGTGTGACTTTTTGATTTAGCGGGATTAAGTTCTAGCCCATTGATGTATTTTTTTTATAGTTATACAAAAAGGTTCGTTTAAGACTTGTGAAAGTTTGATTCTAGATTTAAATTCTAATCCTTAAAAAACAAATTAAATTAAAATTGTTTTCAAGAGTGGGAGAGACTGGGGCTAAGATTCCACCATTTCACCAATTTCAAAGTGATTTAAATTCACTAATTATAATCATGCAATTTTTACTCGTTCAATTTGATTCTCAAATATTGCAAAAGTGGATTTTTAGAAATAACAATTGTCAATCGAAAGTATGGGACATCAAAACCCTAGGCTAAGCATGCTCCATCAATTGAAAACACAATTGTTTAACAAAAATCATAAAATCAATTTTAATCTAGGCAAATAATCATAAATATAATTGCACAAATTAAATTAAATAGGAAATACCACTTTTCATTGGCGAAATAGCTTCCTCCATCGCCCCAGAGATTGGGTTTAGCTCCTTATTCCCAAAACACACTCAAAATATTGATTCATGGCTCAAAAAGGTGTTTTATTGAAGAAAAGGTATAAAGCAGTGTGTTTTGTAACAGATATAATTGTTACAAAACCCACTGTTATAGAGAAACCTTAATAGAACTTTTACGACTCGAAGTAATTGTTGCGAAATTGTTACAAAAAATATAGAGTTTAAAAGAAAAGGCAACAGTTTCTGCGACTGTTTTTAGTTGCTGTTTTCTGGTTTTCTTCTTCTTCTTTCTTCTCCCTGAAACTTGCAGGACTCGCCTGCACTTTTTGTTCTTCGACTCTGAGCTCGACCCAACTTCCCAAACTAATCGATAACCCTCTTTTGGACTCAAACTACCCTATTTATGCATAACAGGGCTATCAAATCCTCACTAAATCTTTGGTTTAATTACTCTTATTTCTTTGCTGCGAAGCCCCGATAATATTTCTTCAAATCTCCTTTTAAGCGTCTCTCTGTGATTAAAACTACTGTAAATATCCCAGGGAATTGATATAATTGAATTCCATGGAAATACTTTCCATATTCCTCGCGTAACTGCCGAACTCTGAGATTCTCTTTCCTTTCCTGTTGCATCTAGAAAAACAAGGAAACTCCCTTCTTTGACGCAACCAACCCTGTTACCAGTTCTGGTTCATCCAAACAAGTTAGTCCGAGTCTAAAAAAAGACCAGTGTCCGACTAAATCTCTCTAGAACTTCCTTAGAAAAGTTGAGAGTTCCTCAACCCCTGTTTAACCAAAACAGATGACCTGGCCAAATTTAGTCGCATCAATCAACTATATAGACCCTGTTTAGTCGAATCAAGTCCAGCCCATTCAAAATATTTGATTGAATCTCTCCCAAATAGCCTAGAAATCGAACCCTTATCTGAACTCGCTGCAATTTCTTTCTCCCGCCAAATTCAGTTTTCAAAAGATAGGGGATGAGTGCCCCTTAGCAAATTCAGGGTTCCCTTAGCAATGAGGTGCCCCTTATCAGTGAGGTGCCCCTTATCCATTTGAGGGGTGTAAATAACACATATCATGGGCATAAATAGTATTTTTCTGAGGCATCTCCAACATACTTCCGGGGTGCGTTTAGTAATCCTCTCCTGGGACTTCAATCACCACTTTTTGATCCAATTTTTCCGCACAAGTGTATTTCTCCAACGAGCGCAAATACCACTTTTTGAGCCAATTTTTCCGCAAAAGCTTATTTCTTCAAAAACACCGACAAAGACATAAAAAGCCACAATAAGTACAAAAATGGGTGCTAACTAAATAGAAAATCGAGATCAAAATAGACACATAAATGCGTCTATCAAATACCCCCAAATTTATTATTTGCTAGTCCCGAGCAAATATAATCTACAAAATAAATTCCTAACTCACTGTCGCAGGTATCGTGATTGCACTTAGCGTGTGCAAAAAGCTTTTAAACCCCTAGGTGGCCCTAGTTGCCGAGTTATAGTCTCGGGAGGGTTTACTAGAGTATACCCACAAAACCTTTACTCCATACCCTAGCTATCTACGCAGAACCTTGGAATAACACTAAAGAATCTCCTTGGTTGGCATACTCTCATTGACAACAAGAGGAAGTACCCTGATGCGAAATTCCAATTGCTGTACACGAGTTTGCACTCACACACTAAAATTTATATATAAGTGACAGAGCTCTACTCTGTAGTCGCACTATGGACATCAATATCCGGAGTCAACAAATCACATGGATAGATTAAGAAGATGGATATAGAGAAAAACGTAGATGGTTTTGATGTTGACTAGGGTGAACGGTGTTTCCAATATCTGTCTGAAGGCCGTTGCCAGGATGAACCTATCCTAATGGACTGAGATACTGGTGTTGATGGTGGTTTTCAGTCTAGGGTCAAAATTGTAAAATCCTGTATTTAATGTGCTGTCATCCTGCAAAGGAACAAAAACCATCTGAAGGTGATGAGTGCATAAACCTCTTCGCTCACGGATGTATTGAGCAATTCAATATATTTTGATATATATATAATTCACTAAGAATGGCGCATATAGCAATGATCCCAAATATTCTGTGAATTTTATTCTCCATCGGCATTACTCACTAATGCATGACCTGCCTAGTATTTTCTTATGCTATGTTCCCAGCCGAACTCTCAATATTGGCATGACATGACGATTAATGTTCACTTGCAGCGGAGTAGCATGAATCTCCCGAAGTGTCAGTATTGAGACCTGCATGAAAACATCACGTAGATTACACCACTCTCTGATAAAGAGACCGGCGCGTCGACACACTTTTAATTAAAAGTTAACACGATCGACGCGTTTAAATTCCTTAAGGAAAATCTAGACTGTCCATGTCAGTCTTAAAAAAGGATACGGCCACACAATTTGGCCACACAATTCAACAAGCCTAGCCTTCTCCTAGCAGAACTAGGCGATCATCATGATGACCACCGACGGGTCCACCAACATCCCTGCCGATCGGATTCCATCTAGTACACCCGCAACGCCTTTAAACGCTAACCCTAACATGGGTGATCGCACTATTGAAAGATGAGCTCAAACGAGCTAAGACCGAAAAAAAACTGTCTCAAAAACATCACGACCGCCCAACTTAGCTAGCCTAGTTGGACGGCTTAGATATTCCTTCGAATAATTAGAGAAGTGCTAACGTGTTCACTGGTGACCCAACTCTACCCATGGTTGATCGACCTGCTCGCGGCGAGCCAAGAGGACACCAAACCGTTTGCACAAAGTAGGGTGAACGCGCTATTTCGGAAACCCTAGTTTGCGTTGCGGCAACATGCAACTGTCGCAATTTGATCACAATCGTCCATCTTCGCCGGCCAAGTTGAATGGCTTAGATCCAATTTCAGGCGACCCAGAAGATATCAACATGATCACCGGCGGCCTGCCTTTGCACCTAACCAATCGGACTGTTCAAACTAGTGTCCAATGCCTCAAATCGATCGCCCAAAAGAGGGTTGGCCGCACAACTCCTAAAACCTAAATTACATCAACGGCAATATGCAACTGCCGCAAATCATCTCGTCCATCAAACTTCGCTAGCCTAGTCGGATGATGTAGATTTGTTTTCAAGAGGCCAACAGGGTAGCATCGTGATCACCGGCCACCCCTCATCCATAGGGAGCGATCGACCAAGTGGTAGCTCACCCATAGGGTTCTCAAACGATCGCCCAAAGGTGGCCGATCACGCTACTTTTTAAGACCGTTCAACTCGCGACTGATTTGAACGAGCTCTAAAACAACGATGTTTCCTGCACATCGATTATTTTCAACTGCTTATTTAAAAGCGGTGCTTTATATACATCGATTATAAGCGATGTTTTATAAATATTTATTTCACAAATAATTTTATTATTTGACCTAAAAGAACTATGTGCTGCTTTTAGCGACGAGTCTCACGACTTGAACCATTTACTCGAGACATCAAACATGTCACAAACTGGGGGATGCTCATTGGGGTATTGGTCTGGCAGTTTACAGCGTGCGGCGTGCAACGCGCCTATTACGAGAAAGTGTCAGGAAAGGACGGACGACGGTTAACAATAATGAGAGTAGTGAGTGAAAGTGTGAGCAGTTTTCCCTCATAATGGAAACGTGGTGATCACCACTTTTACACAACCCCACTTCTCCACTGCTTAATCACCTCCACTTCCTATGAGATCAGGGGTGCTCGAACATGACTTGTATAAATAGGTTCTCAACCTATTTGGACAAAAACAACGAAAGTGATCACACAAGTATCCAGAAAACACCGAGAACTGATAGCTTACATTCTGAAAGCCAGTTCCACATTCTGATACAAGTCATAAAGAAGCCACACCTTCATAATTCAACATTCGGATCTAAAACACCTTCTTCGCTTCCCTCCATAAGATTAACCCTTCTCCTTCACTTTGTGACCGAATTGAATCTGGAAATGCCATTTTTTGGTTTAGGCCAGAGTCTTACAGATTGATCTCTTGAATCTAAAAGTACTCCTATGTCGTACGTTTGTTTAGGGTTTGAATTCGTTTCTCATCAACACACCCAAATTTACCAAAACAGTAGAATCAGTTTTTACCCTAAAACAACTGGCGACCACAATGGGAGATTAATCTCTCGGTTGCGAAATAAATTTCAATTTTCATTTCAATCTTCCTAATTTCACGATGGGGATCTTAGGTCGGGATCAGCAACAAACCCCGATGTCACTGGCATAGAAAACACTCCCGAACATTCATGCCGGTGACACCAACGTACCGCCTACAAGCACGATCAACGTATCTCATGGCACTACATCCTCTACCACCAACACCAGCAGCGCAGGAAACATCCCATCTGTGACACCTCCTATCACCAGAGCCAGAGCCGTTGCCGCTATCCCCAATGTTTCTTCAAGCGTAACACCCCCAGTTGCTACCAGAGCTGCTGCCACTCCTCCATCAGGACGGGGGGATGGAGGAACCAGAGGAAGTCAACCCCCTATTACCATCGTTGATTTGATGGAAAGGAAAGAAGTTATCGCTAAAGCCTAGACAGACATGGCTACAACTAAAAAAGAGGTACTTACTTTCCTCAAGACACTAACGGAGCGGTTACCACAAGAGCCACGTCAACCCACAGAGCCAATAAGGAGTACTTTTAACACTTCTGGCGCTAGCACTTCAATAGGGAGAGCCTTTATGGATGAAGAAGTGCGTGTTTCTCCCGAAAGCTCATGGGAGAGGAATCAACCGTCCAATTTCATCACACGTGAGGATCTGGAGCGACTTCTCCAAAATCGAGGCAAAGAAAACCCTGTGGACATGCACCAGCATCAACCTCCGTATCCTCCTGATGTGCAAAGAGTTCCTCTCCCGAGAGGATAATCCTTCCCTCAGTTTTCACTCTATGAATGCACTGGTAACGCTCGTGAACATATCTCTCGTTTTCTTGAATCTTTGGAGAGCACGAATACAATCATATACTCCTCCTAAAGGAACTTTCAAAGTCGTTTACTGGAAGAGCATACACCTGGTACAACAACATCGCACCAAACAGCATATCCAACCGGTGTGAGATGGTCACTGCTTTCTACAAGAAATATTTCTTCATGTCTGAGCAGATCACTTTCTCAGACTTAGGAAGAATGTTTCAATGAACAACGAGCATCCAAATGATTATGTCAAGAGATTCACAATCCAGGCGTTGGATTGTCACGACCCAAACGTGACCGAACAGCAGCTGGTAAAGTCGTGCATTAACGGTATGGTTCTCATATATCGTGCTTTACTGGAGAACTTGCGTTTCCAGACATTTTCCGAACTCCATGAAGCTGCTAAGCGGTCGGCTACAACAGCACCAGCACTGCTAGAAAGAACCAGACCATCCAGAGGTGAAGATGCGCGTGAAACTCGAGGAAATATGTGCCTCATCAACAAGCAATATAACACTGGTCCCTCTGTAAGCGTAGTAGGTGAAGGAGGGAAAAGGAAATCTCCGGCAATGGAATAACAACCCAAGCGTGCGATACCAGCACATGCAACTCCATCCCGGAAGGCCGCGGCTAAGACCCCTGCGCAACATAAAGAAACTGGAGATGCTGCTCCATACTTCCCATTTCCAATGGATGAAGTCATTGAACTCCTGGAAGCGTGGATTCAAGATGACGCTATCAAGCTACCTCATCTCAGACGTCCACCAACCGAGGAAGAAATGGAAAATCCCAAATATTGTCGTTACCATAGGTTTGTCAATCACCCAACCAGCGACTGCAACAAGCTGAAGCGCATTTTCAAAGAAAAGGTAGACGCAGGGGTACTTCAACTTGGTACTGAGGGAGTTCACAGGGACCCTCTTCCGGTCAGAAGATGCATGATTTTTGGGGACTCCGTCAACAAAACCGTATTGTCTACGATGGAGCGATTGGGTGAAATTTTGTACTTTTCCAAGGCGCAGCGTCAGGACATATTTGCGGCCCTCAACCGTGTTGTATCAAGAAAACGTCTATTTCCAGCCAGGGAAGCTGTGCCCAAACCCCAACCTCTCCCGGAAGGCACGACTAATAGGTGCAACTGGGGACTGCTGACCACCGCCCATCTGAAGGATGTTGAATTCGACAGCGCGCTTATTGACACGGCTTCTAACTTCAACATTGTCACCGTCAAAACTCTGAGAGCTGCAGGAATTTCGAAACAAGAAGCTGTTTGCTCCCCAACCATAATCAAAAGTCCAGAAGGAGAATCAAAAGATGCTTACAGATACATTAACCTTGAAATCAAGGTAGGAAATGCACTTACACATGACAAATTTCATATTGTTAAAGAATGCCCAAATTATGATATGGTTCTGGGACGCTCATGGGTGCACAACAACAAAGCAAAGCTAGGAGTACATCCTTTGCTAGTATCGATACCTGAAAGGATTTCCAACAAGCCATCCAACCTTGAAAATTATCTGCTGCCGTATCAACAACTTACCAATGTGACGCAATTACCTGGAGAGAGCCCGGCGACGTTCCTCCGCATATTCCAAGCATAAGTAAGTCTTATCGAATAACCTTTTCTGTAACCAATCACTTCTCCTCCCATCAAAAATTGGGGACTCGATCCGATTATCGACCCAGTCGTTACTAGGAGATGTGAATGGGATGATGGTCCTTTCAAGTATTTTATCAAGAGTTTAGAAGCTGTCACGGTTAGAGATAAGGAATCTGGGAAAGTAATGACGCAACTCCCAAATCCATTCCAAGTTGGAGATATGGTTGTAAGAGTTGCGGCTCATCCTGCTTCGTTCGATTCCACAAAAGGGAAAGACGAGCCGTACCTAGTGGCAGAAATTATTTTGGGAGGTCACTGCAAGCTCATCAATACTGACAAGCTAGAAGGTGTAGTAATACACGCCCGCTGTCTCAAACCCTTCAATACCTAAGATGTTGCGCCGCCCTCTCCTCTAATATTCCTTTTAGTGTTTCCTTTAGCAATTTCCCTTTCATGCAATATTTGTAATTCCTCTAAAATGATTGCACTGCTTGCATTCATTATTATGGTTTCAATTTATCAGTTAATCAAAGCATCATTTATTTTAAAATTCTTACTCCTGAATAATCTCAAGGCAAAGTCTCAAGTAAACCTAAACCCTCATAAAATCATTACCCATTGATTCAAAACCCCCAAAAGAAAACCCACGAAAGAGGCACCTCGTATCTTTCAAAAACACCAAATAAGGGAATACATGAAGAAAAAGAAGGGTAAGGCGACCAAAGGAAATCGTCAAGCATCCAGTACACGGTTTTGGTCAAGCGTCCTGAAGTGCAGCCTGCTTCAACAAAGAAACGGCCTCTCAGTCATCGTGTGCTTAGATCCAGGAAACAAGTTTCGCCACCAGTAATTATTCGGATTTTGAAAAATCCCTTCACGGAACCAGGAAGCAGCAAGCTAGCGCGTGGTACTCCTGGATTGCAACCACTTCTTCAGACGTGTTCAATCACGTCACATGAGCTATTAATTGGAGGAAGAGCCTCCACACCTAACAAATACGACTCTTGGATTTCTTGTTCACGGAAGCACAACACATGTGATATACAAGGGTAATACTAAATGGGAGTTACAGGTTCGTGGCTGAATCCTTGATTTTTACCATTACATCCCTACTTCAAGCTACTGTTGTTAGGGTTACACATAATAAATATCATCATGGAAGCGGTATCTAGTCACATGAAAGGAAAATACATCATCACTTATGTGTGTCGCCTCCCCATCGGCCCCATCAATGGGAAGAACTCATTTACGCTATCAAGGCACTAGTCGTGGTATTCGAGGAACGAGTATGAGGCTTTACTGTAACTCTATCGAAGGATGTGGCGACTAAAATTCCAAGATGTTATGAGATTTTTCCGAAGATTTGGATTTCTCAGTCAAGAGATTTCATTCATTCACCCAATTGGAAACATAAGGTTGTTAAAGCAACATGAATGAAAGATTATTATCCGATGAAGCCCTGGCTCCAGTCACATAAACAAAAAAACCATAGAAATATCGAAAATATCTACAAGCTAAGCTATGAAAAGATATTCTTCTACGAAAGAAAGTAACAAGTGGGAAATCTAATTATCAGCGGGATCAACAACGCCTTCACTGGAGTCATTGTTGGAGGTCGCTTCAACATCTTCTTCATAATCCGCTACTACATCCTCTCCAGAAGCTGCCTCGACCTCCCTTTCAGAAGTTGCGCCAACATCCCCTTCGAGAATTGTTTCGACGTTCCCTCCGGAGGTCCTTCAGCATCTTATTTGGAAGCTGAACCAACGTCCCCTTCGAGAACTGCTCCAACATCCTTTTCAGAAACTGTTTTAGCGGACTTTTGAGGATATTTTTTGGGATCGGGCTCATCCACATCAGACTCAAGGATTATCAAACCATTGTGAATAGGGTATTCATGTTTATCCAAGAATTCAGGTTCGCCCAGGAGATGCTCATGCTCTACTTTTTGTCGTTTTAGCCGAGCTGCAAATCTTTCAGCTTTAGTACTCGTTGGATGGGATGCTTCGTCATGCCTCCACTCCTCCTCCATACTAACTGAAGCCAGAAAAGCTTGAACACGCTCTCGGACGATGCGTAAATGCACAAGAGACATACCATGTATAGCAAGACCAGTTTCGCGAAACGGAGAATCTATTTTGTCCATCACCTCCTCGAATACGCTAGTCCCAGGCTTGTCGACTTCAAAGCTTTTCTCTGTGGAAGCAGAAGAACAATCATCACCAGCGGTTCCCATTATATACTGCAAAGAGGCATCATGATTATATCAACAATCGACGTAAAAAAAAAATCAATCAAAAATCAAATCACATGAGACATATGGAGAAATACCTGGAACGAAGAAGAATGCAATTTTGTGATGATCGATGCGGGGGGAAAGGCTCAAACGCTTCTCTTTATATTTCACAAATTAGCAAGGTCCCACGAAGAAAAGGAGTATGTACTTACCGTGTATAAAGGCTTCAGATGCGGGATAACAATCGAATGGATACTTATCTATCTGAAGACAACCGACGTACGCTAAAAGAAAACATATCTTGCTCAAGAGGCCGAGCCAGCCTCTATCCTGGTAATGTACACCAAACTTGTCTCGTGAATTTCCTTGATTGTCACCATCTAGTGCCTACCCCGCAACAATGTCACTGTTACGTGCTAAGCAGGGGACTTAATGTTGATGGTGGTTTTCAGTCTAGGGTCAAAATTATAAAATCCTGTATTTAATGTGCTGTCATCCTGCAAAGGAACAAAAGCCATCTGAAGGTGATGAGTGCATAAACCTCTTCGCTCACAGATGTATTAAGCAATTCAATATATTTGGATATATATATAATTCACTCAGAATGGAGCATATAGCAATGATCCCAAATATTCTGTGAATTTTATTCTCCACCAGCATAACTCACTAATGCATGACCTGCCTAGTATTTTCTTATGCTATGTTCCCAGCCGAACTCTCAATATTGGCATGACATGACGATTAATGTTCACTCGCAGCGGAGTAGCATGAATTTCCCTAAGTGTCAGTATTGAGATCTGCAAGAAAACATCACGTAGGCTACACCACTCTCTGATAAAGAGACCGGCGTGTCGACACACTTTTAATTAAAAGTTAACACGATCGACGCGTTTAAATTCCTTAAGGAAAATCTAGACTGTCCATGTCAGTCTTAAAAAACGATCACGGACACACAATTCAACAAACCTAGTCTACTCCTAGCGGAACTAGGCGATCATCATGATGACCACCGACGGGCCCACTAACATACCGGCCGATCGGATTCCATCTAGTACACCCGCAACGCCTTTAAACGCTAACCCTAACATGGGTGATCGCGCTGTTGAAAGATGAGCTCAAACGAGCTAAGACCGGCAAAAAACGGTCTCAAAAACATCACGATCGCCCAACTTAGCTAGCCTAGTTGGACGACTTAGATCTTCCTTCGAATAATTAGAGAAGTGCTAACGTGTTCACTGGCGACCCAACTCTACCCATGGTTGATCGACTTGCTCGCGGCGAGCCAAGAGGACACCAAACCGTTTGCACAAAGTAGGGTGAACGCGCTATTTCGGAAACCCTAGTTTATGTTGCGGCAACATGCAACTGTCGCAATTTGTTCATAATCGTCCATCTTCGCCGGCCAAGTTGAATGGCTTAGATCCAATTTCAGGCGACCCAGAAGATATCAGCATGATCACCGGCGGCCTGCCTTTGCACCTAACCGATTGGCCTGTTCGAACTAGTATCCAGTGCCTCGAATCGATCGCCCAAAAGAGGGTTGGCCGCACAGCTCCTAAAACCTAAATTACATCAACGGAAATATACAACTGCCGCAAATCATCTCGTCCATCCAACTTCGTTTGCCTAGTCGGATGATGTAGATTTGTTTTCAAGAGGCCAACAGGGTAGCATCGTGATCACCGGCCACTCCCCTCCACAGGGAGCGATCGAACAAGTGGTAGCTCAAAGGTGGCCGGTCACGCTACTTATTAAAACCGTTTAACTCGCGACTGATTTGAACGAGCTCTAAAACAACGATGTTTCCTGCACATCGATTATTTTCAGCTGCTTATTTAAAAGCGATGATTTATATACATCGATTATAAGCGATGTTTTATAAATATTGATTTAGCAAATAATTTTATTATTTGACCTAAAAGCACTATGTGTTGACTTTAGCGGCGAGTCTCACGACTTGACCCATTTACTCGAGACATCAAACATGTCACAAACTGGGGGATGCTCACTAGGGTATTGGTCTGGCGGTTACAGCGTGCGGCATGCAACGTGCCCATTACGAGAAATTTTTAGGAAAGGACAGACGGTTAACAACAATGAGAGTAGTGGGTGAAAGTGTGAGCAGTTTTCCCTCGTAATGAAAACGTGGTGATCACCACTTTTACACAACCCCACTTCTCCACTGCTTAATCACCTCCAATTCCTATGAGATTAGGGGTTCTCGAACATGACTTGTATAAATAGGTTCTCAACCTATTTTGACAAAAACAACGAAAGTGATCACACAAGTATCCAGAAAACACAGAGAACTGATAGCTTACATTCTGCAAGCCAGTTCCACATTCTGATACAAGTCATAAAGCAGCCACACCTTCATAATTCAACATTCGGATCTCAAACACCTTCTTCGCTTCCCTCCCTAAGATCAACTCTTCTCCTTTACTTTGTGACCGAATTGAATCTGGAACGGCCATTTCTTGGTTTAGGCCAGAGTCTTACAGATTGATCTCTCGAATCTAAAAGTACTCCTGTGCAGTACATTTGTTTAGGGTTTGAATTCGTTTCTCATCAACACACCCAAATTTACCAAAACAGCAGAATCAGTTTTTACCCCAAAATAACTGGTCTGACTAATATCAACACAACTTGCATATTCAAGGGAACCAGTGGTCGATAATCCTAATTCTAGATCAACTCAACTGGCATATACAAGGGAACCAATGGTCGATTTTATTGGATTTATTCCGGTTGTCTGATGGTCTGTTTTTTTTCTTCATCATTTTTCATTTATTATTATTATTATTATTATTTTTATTTATTTTTGCATAAAGTAACTCAATCACCCTATTACATCCCAGCGGTGGTAACAACTCGATATGTGTGCCCCACCAAATCACTTAAAGAAACATATTTTAAAAAGAAAAGAAAATAAAAACAGAAGATGAAAAGGACTCAATGAGATATGACGAAACTACCATGTTATTCCTAACACCTGAGTTCTGTGCTTTTATGAATAGACTCTATTTAGATGTTTCCATCCACTCAGATTGGTTCCTCAACTTCTACAATCAAGATGCTTCCATCAACTTAGATTGGTTAGTGCCATCCTTAATAAGCATAAATTTCTAGGCTCTGGAGTTTATTTATTGCAACAAAAAGGTAACAAAAAGTTTCTACCCCACCCCCAAACTTAAATCTAACATTGTCCTAAATGTTTCTAATTAAAGAGCAATACCAAAAGTATGAGTAACAAGAGGATTCAGTAAAGAGAGAAGTCAGAAAGATAATACCTGGGTGAAGCGTAACAATCCTTCCATGGAGAATAAGGAGAAAAATAAAAACCTAAAAACAAATAGCAAAAATAATATACAACATACAAATACCAAATACCTCGATGGTCAATCAAGGTAAACAGGATCCTCCATAAGGACCTCCTCAACATTACCTGTAGGAAAAGGTTCTAAAAAGGGCTTCAATCTCTGACCGTTAACCTTAGAAGAACTACTACCATCTAGTGTCTAAATTTCAACAACGCCATGAGGAAAAACAGTGCGGACCACAAAAGGACCGGTCCACCGAGAGCGCAACTTTCCGGGGAATAGATGCAAACGAGTATCATATAGAAGAACTTTTTGACCTGGAGAAAATGACTTTCTTAAAATATACTTATCATGCACAAGTTTCATTTTGTTCTTATACTCCTTAGCACTATCGTATGCATCTCTATTCGTCCAACTCATCGAGCTGGAGTTTTCTGTGAGCACCTCATGCTTTGTCAGGTGAAAAATTTAGCTGCTTAACAGCCCAATATGCTCTATGTTCTAACTCAACAGGTAAGTGACATGCCTTTCCAAAAACTAGACGATAAGGGGACATTCCGATGGGGTTTTTAAACGCAGTGCGGTAAGCCCATATGGCGTCAGTAAGCCTCGGCGACTATTCTTTCCGATTAGGATTGACTGTTTTCTCTTTAATACGCTTAATTTCCCTATTGGAAACTTCTACCTGACTACTAGTATGTGGGTGATATTGGGTAGCTACTTTATGGGTAATACCATATTGTTTCATTAAAAGTGAAAATGGCCTATTACGAAAGTGTGTTCCTCCATCACTAATTATAGATCGCGGTGTACCAAAACGTGCAAGTATATTATCTTTCAAAAACTGGTGTACGACCTTGTGGTCATTTGTTTTACACGGAACCGCCTCAACCCACTTAGACACATAGTCTACAGCGACAAGTATGTAAAGGTAACCCAAAGAATTAGGAAATGGACCCATAAAATCAATGCCCCACACATCAAAGACCTCAATCACTTAAATAGGGTTCAAAGGCATCATATTTCTACGGGAAATGGTCCCTAACTTCTGGCAACGCTCACAAGAAACACAATGACTATGGGAGTCTTTAAACAACGAAGGCCAGTAAAATCCACATTGCAATATCTTAGCAGCAGTCTTCTTAGTACTAAAATGACCCCCACATGCATGTTCATGACAAAAGGAGATAATACTAGACTGGTCACTCTCAGGTATACATCTCCTAATAATCTGGTCTGGACAATACTTAAACAAATAAGGATCGTACCAAAAGAAATGCTTAACCTCGGCCAAGAACCTTGAACGATCTTGTTTACCCCAGTGTTGAGGCATTCTACCAGTAAAAAGATAATTTATTATATTCGCATACCAAGGTGATTGGGAAACAAAGAACAATTGTTCATCAGGAAAGTTATCCCTTATAGGAAGGGAATTGTAGCGCCCCCAAAGCTAGCAGCTGAATAATCCAAGAGATTAACTAAATAAAGAGGCACTAAGGATCTAAATCATATACTTAAGCATTCAATTAAGAAATCTGCTACAAAACTTAACCCAAAAACTAGCCCCCCTCTGAAATATATACATACAAGAACTCCTCTCAAATGATACATATACAATAGTCATTTGGTTTACAAATAGAATATACAACATAATAAACATAGCCGAAGTTAACCAACTAACGAAACTCTACCCTTGAAGCTTTCGCTACGCAACTCTGATCTGTCTCTGAAACTGAAAGTGGGAATGGGTGAGCACATCATCCCTAAAAGGGGTGCCCAGTAGAAATAACATTTAACTTTTAAGTAATCACTTAAATGATTTGAAAAACAATACATGCTTTTCCTAAACATTAAAAGACAACCAAGTCAAAAAAATAATCAATCATGTATATGGAACTAACTCCTTCGTCAAACAATGTATATATTGGTGTCAACCAGTTCCACACCTATTAGGTAATATTGTGGTGTATCACCCTAGCCATTGCATAAAAGATGAAAGTAAGTAGGTATAAATGAAGGAGCAGTATCCTATATACCACAGATGAGAATTCTTTTCTCCCAAGCAATCAAATGGAAATTCTTATTTCCCAAACATTCATAAAGGCAAACAAAGCATTACAATTCTTTTCCAAGAAATGGAAAGATTAAAAGAAACAACAGTACTTTCGGAATTTTAAATAAAACAATGCATGGAATACACAATCAGACAATGCATGAATTTGTTAACATAAACTTTTGTAAAAAAACAACAACAATAATCACAAAAGAGTTAAATGTAAATTCCCACCTCTTTTGATGACAAGCCATGCCTACCTCGAGATCCACAATCCTCTGGTTCATCCTTTGAATCGACCGTTGTTAATAAAGACCAACTATTAATCACACAAGAATCATACAAATCTATCTAATGGTTCAAAGCCCATTTATGACTTTACACCTTTTCATTCTCTATCTTTAGCATAGCTAAGGTTTACTAATTCAATTAGGTTGTTAATATAGTCTGTTAAATAAGTCTTATGGCTATCTACAACTTTGTAGAAGGAACCAAAAATCAATTCGGACCATAAGGGGTCCAAAATGTCAAACTAAGAATACAAGATACTAAGCCCAAGTTCTCTAAACAAGCCCATTAACTAAGGTCCAGTCCATATGAGTCAACTAACGGTCAAAGGTCAACCGACAGTCAACGTCTAAGGTCAGGTCAAGACCAGTCAAAAGTCAGTCAAGGGTCAAAGGGTCAAGGTCAAGTCAGGTCCTGGTCTACTGAGTCAAACCGACTAAACTCTGGTTAACAAGGGTAACTCGACTCAGTCAGACAAATGAGTCAGCTAAGGTTAAATCAGTCACTTATCTGACTGGGATGACTAACACGCAAATCTCAAGAACACAGGTTCATACAATTTCAATTGAACAACTTCAAATCTAATTACGAACACCAATACAGCTTACCTGCAACTGCAGTTCCAAGCTTTCACTCTTCCTACATACTACCAACTCTATATTCAACCATCTAACCTCTCTTCATTCTACAACATCATACAATTTCACAATTCTCATATCCCTCAGCTCAACCACGACTCTCATAGCATTAACACATTCTCATGAACTGTAATACCATCCCAGTTCCATCACCTAATACATCTTAAATACTAAATTCATCTCATACTTCTTGATTCACTAATCTTACCTCCAACTGCAACTTCTCAAACCTTCAATTCAACTCCCTTAACATCTCCAAGACCCTGTACTTACCATACCATCATCACCTGCACTCCATCCGTACAAGTTCATACATCTCCTAATTCATCCATCCATCTTTAACTATAATTCTCACTGCATCAACAACCACTAACACCACCAGTGTCCATTATCACCAACACTAGCTTGTAACAATATCAACTCTTCTTCCGTCACCACTCTTCAGTTCATCTTCTCAATCTGTAATTCCAGAACATAACAACTCCAATTCTGAAACACATAAACTTCAATTCAAACAACATATTCATTCCCAGTTTCATCACTTCATCATAATCAAAACTTTTGCTTTCATCCTTATTTGTATAAACCATTCAACCAACTGAATCTACTCAATCACATACAAACTAAACAATTCAACTTCAAACAGTGAAATTAAGCAACAAAGAGGCTTACCCAACAATAATCTTCCCTGAATTGTTGTTCCACCACCCACTGATGCTGAAACCCTAATTCCCATCTCTCCTGAGTTTGAAACAGCCTTTGAAGCAACATCATCATCATCATCAATTATTCTCTGATATTAGTCTTTTATTCTCAATCTCAAATAAAAACCCTAAGTCTTCATCATCACCATCAACCCTCAGATGAACCCTAGATCGATTCTTAATCCCCAATTCGAGTACATAACATCCATTCAACTCCTCAATTCAACCAAACCCATCTCTAATTCAATCCCCTAATCCATCAACTTCATATTCTAATCTTCTCAGAAATTATTACAAACCCTAATTCAAATCTCTGAGAAACCCTAACTCTTGATTCATCTTCAAAACTACTTCAGAACTTCAATTCAGCCACAACCCTATTGTTCTTCATCTAACAGCAACTCAATTCACCTCTCAATTCGTCACAAACCCTAACTTCAGAAATCCTATGTTCGATTTACAACAGCAACTCCATTCTCTTCATCTCGTGCTCAATCAACCACAACAGCATCACTAACGATCATCTCTTAATGTTTTCCCCTAACTCCCGATCTCAAAAACACCCAACTCTTCTCACAAAATCACGAGCATGAAGACAGAGGAAAGAGGAGAAGAAGAAGAAGAAGGAAAGAAAATTAGCTGATCTGCTCGACTGGTTCTGATAAGGCCAAAGACCAAAATAAAGGAACCCACCCAAATGTTAAGGGCAACCAGGTCTGTTAACTGCAAAATAACTATTTTGCCCTTCAACAAAACTGATGATATCTTCTTCGTTCGGTATCCGAATGACACGTTCGAGTAGCCTATTTCGCATAACTTTTCGAGATCTATGGAGTGGTACTAATTTCGTATCTAAATCGTTGTTATATTAATTTCTATTAATTAACGTTCGTGTTAAACTAATCGAGTTATTATCGGCTAAAACGTCTCTTGACTGGTCTAATAACGTTGACGAGCTTGAGGGTCTTTACAGGAATCATCAGGGGAATTAACAACCAGCCTAGACAAGTGGTCTTCTACTACATTTTCTGCACCCTTTTTGTCTCTAATGTATGGAGAAAATTCTTGTAACAAAAGGATCCATCTAATCAATCTAGGTTTGGTATCCTTCTTACACAAAAGGTATTTTAAGGCAGCATGATCAGTATAAATCACGACCTTAGAACCTAATAGGTAGGATTTAAACTTATCCAAGGCAAACACAATGGCTAACAGTTCCTTCTCGGTAGTTTAGTTGGGCATCATTCAGAGTTTTGCTAGCATAGTAAATCACATGAAGTAATTTGTTTTCTCGCTGACCTAGCACAATGCCTATAGCATTATCTAATGCATCACACATGATTTCAAAGGGTAGGTTCCAGTTAGGTGCCTGGACTATGGGGGCGATAGTGAGTAAAGTCTTAAGCTTCTCAAAAGCCTCTAAACAAGCATCATCAAAGACAAACTTAACATCTTTTGCAAGCAAATTGCAAAGAGGTCTAGAAATCAAGCTAAAATCCTTAATGAATTGGTGATAAAAACCTGCATGCCCTAGGAATTACCTAATATCTTTTACGGTTTTTGGGACCTGTAAAGTCTTAATAAGGTCAACTTTGGCTTTGTCTACCTTTATACCCTTTGAAGATACGATATGCCCTAAGAAAATTCCTGATTTAACCATGAAATGACATTTTTCCCATTTAAGCACTAAATTCTTTTCTTTACACCTAGTCAACACTAGTGTTAAATGATGCAAGCACTCATCAAAAGATGAACCAAACACTGAAAAGTCATCCATAAAGACCTCTAAAAATCGTTCTATCATATCATAAAATATGCTCATCATACAACGCTTAAAAGTCACAGGGGCATTACATAACCCGAAAGGCATGCGTCTATATGCAAAGGTACCAAAGAGACAAGTAAAAGTGGTTTTCTCTTGGTATTCTGGGGCAATAACAATCTGATTATAACCGGAGTAGCCGTATAAGAAGCAATAATGACTATGTCCAGCTAATCGCTCTAGCATTTGGTCGATAAAAGGAAGGGGAAAGTGATCATTCCTTGTGACCTTGTTCAATTTCCTATAGTAAATACAGACACGCCATCCCGTGGTCACTCGGGTTGGGATTAACTCATTATTATCGTTTTAGACTACAGTGATACCTGATTTCTTGGGAACAACTTGAACGGGGATGACCCACTTACTGTCTAAAATTGGGTAGATAATACCTGCATCTAACAACTTAAGCACCTCTTTTCGAACTACCTCTTTCATGTTAGGGTTTAGTCGACGTTGCATCTCCCTTGAAGATTTGGAGTCTTCCTCTAAATGAATCTGATGCATACACACAGTAGTATTTATACCCTTAATGTCTGCTATAGTACACCCTAAAGCTTCCTTATTATCTTGAAGTATAGTCACTAGCTTACTTTCCTGATCACTATCCAAGTCGGAAGCTACAATCACGGGCAAAGTCTTAGATGGGCCCATTAACACATACTTCAGGGTATCTGGTAATGGTTAGATGTCCAACATATGAGTCTCTTCTAAAGAAAGGACTAGGATAGACTTAGAAACTGGGAGTGGTTGGAACTTAGGTTTCCATCCATTACTAGTGTCTATCAAAGGGGTGGAATCTAACAAATCATTCACCTCATTAATCACACTATAATCATCAAAATCAATCCCAAAATGGGCCAGGAATTTATCTAATGGATCTTCTAACAACGTATTTGGTAATGACTTCTCGACTAATGTTCTTATCATGTTTACCTCTTCTATGCTCGTGTCATCTAGTTCAGAAGGTAGCTTACTAATATTGAAAATGTTCAGCTCAATAGTCATGTTACCAAAAGACAAATTCATAATACCGTTTCGATAATTAATGATCGCCTTGGATGTAACTAAAAACGGGCGACCTAAAATCACAGGTATCTGGTTTTGTAGGCCAGGGACATGTTGAGTATCTAGGATAACAAAATCCACCGGATAGATAAACTTGTCGACATCAATAAGAACATCCTCAATAACACCTCGAGGAATTTTGACAGACCTATCAGCTAACTGCAGTGTCATCTGAGTAGGTTTTATTTCACCAAGCCCTAGTTGTAAGCATACATGGTATGGTAGTAAGTTCACACTGGCTCCTAAGTCAAGTAAAGCTTTTTCTACCCCAAAGTTACCTATTGTGCAAGCAATGGTAGGAGAACCCGGGTCTTTGTACTTAGGAGTTGTGGTGTTCTAGATGATCGACCTTACATGAGTAGCTAAAAAGGCTTTCTTAGGGACATTTAACTTTCTCTTTCTCGTACACATATCCTTAAGGAACTTAGCGTAAGCAGGAAGGATCCTAATTGCATCTAATAAAGGAAGGTTTATGGCGACTTGCTTAAAAACCTCCAGTATGTCATTAAAGTTCAATTCCTTCTTTGTTGGTACTAATAGTTGGGGAAATGGGGCTCTAGGCACAGAATCAGATCTCTCAGGAACCGAATTGACATCATCAGAAACTTTAACAGTCTCCTCAGCTACTGGTGGTCCTGAGGGGTGAACTACATTATGTTCACTATCGGGCATGGTTATCTTATTGTCTACAACTCTACCACTCCTAAGGGTTCTAATAGCATTCAATTGATTCAATGGTTTTGCACCTACTTCATGAACTCCTCTAGGGTTGGGTTGGGTTTGACTAGGAAACTTACCTTTTTCTCTCAAAGACTCATTTATTTGACTAACCTGGTTTTTTTAACTCGGAAATAGCCTGAGAATTAGCCTGACCTATATTTTTACTTTCTTTTATGCCATGTGAAAGCGATAGGTGAATCTTTTTAGTGTTTAGAATAAATGAGGGAGAGTTTCTTCTAAGCTCATGACCTTCTTATCTGGAGGATTCTGAAATTGTGCTGGTCCTGAAGGATTCTTAGTACAACCAAAATATGGGGGAGCATTAGAATTACTAAACTGACCTTGATTCTGGCCCTTAGACCATGAAAGGTTCGGATGGTTTCTCCAACCAGGATTATAGATTTCTGAATATGGGTCAAACTTTTGACGGTTATCGAATCTAGCGTTATTATAAAGAGCAATGGCTTGCTCTTCATTATTCTGGCCTTCCCAAAAAGGCTCCACTCTACCACTAGTGTGACCCACTTCTAAAGCTTCTAACCTTTTTGCTATAGCAGTAATTTTAGCATCCGATTCAAAATTTCCTTCTACCCTATTAACGTTTCCTCTAGTTAGAAGAATTGTGTTTCTGTGGTTCCCTACTATTTTACCATTGTTAGGTCTTTTCGGCAATGTCATCGCCGCATCAACTGTTTGGTTTTCAAACCCACCTGTACACAGAGATTCTACTATGGTTTTTATGGGATAATCTAAACCCTCATAAAGGATCTGAACTAACCTAACCTTTTCTAAACCATGATGAGGACATTGGGATAATAAATCATTGAACCTTTCCAAATACCTATACAAAGATTCTCCCTCCTGTTGAGAAAACGTGCAGATTTGCGTCCTAATAGACGATGTTTTGTGCCTAGGGAAAAACTTGTTCAAAAACGCAGATGTAAGTTGTTCATATGTTTCGATTGACCCGGAAGTCAAACTATATAGCCACGATTTGGCTTTATCTTTCAGGGAAAAAGGGAATAACCTAAATTTCAAAGCATCATCATCAAGGTCTCTAATTTTTAGGGTACTAAAAATTTCCTCAAAATCCCTAATAGGGGTTTTCATTTTCTTTCCCTAAAAAGATTGGGAGCATCTGTAAGGTCCCAAGTTTAAGTTCATAATTTGCTTCTGTTTCAGATAACCTGATACACGAGGGACGAGTAGTCTTAGTCAGATTCAACAAAGATTTCAAAGTTGCCATTTCTGGCTATATTAGAGTAATAATGATTCTCTCCTCAGTAAAAGACGAACGTTCAAAACTAGACTTTCCAAAATCAGAGGTCTCTAGATTAAGGTAATTAAGATCCTTGTTTACTAAAATGGAACCGCTAGATTTTTCTCTAACAAACCGACCTAGAGCGTCTCTTTTACGTTCAGGCATACACAAGAATTCAACAAAAATCTGTGCACATGCAAATGCTGGGCTCACTAAATTAGGTAAGCTTGGGTTACCTACAACAAAATATACCTACAGTCAAAGACTGGTCACAGGTACAAGGCTGAGGCTTGATTTAGCGGGATTAAGTTCTAGCCCATTGATGTATTTTTTTTATAGTTGTACAAAAAGGTTCGTTTAAGACTTGTGAAAGTTTGATTCTAGATTTAAATTCTAATCCTTAAAAAACAAATTAAATTAAAATTGTTTTCAAGAGTGGGAGAGATTGGGGCTAAGATTCCACTATTTCACCAATTTCAAAGTGATTTAAATTCACTAATTATAATCATGCAATTTTTACTCGTTCAATTTGATTCTCAAATATTGCAAAAGTAGATTTTTAGAAATAACAATTGTCAGTCGAAAGTATGGGACATCAAAACCCTAGGCTAAGCATGCTCCATCAATTGAAACACACAATTGTTTAACAAAAATCATAAAATCAATTTTAATCTAGGCAAATAATCATAATAAATAATTGCATAAATTAAATTAAATAGGAAATACCACTTTTCATTGGCAAAATAGCTCCCTCCATCGCCCCAGAGATAGGGTTTAGCTCCTCATTCCCAAAACACACTCAAAATATTGATTCATGACTCAAAAAGTTGTTTTATTGAAGAAAAGGTATAAAGCAGTGTGTTTTGTAACAGATATAATTGTTACAAAACCCACTTATACAGAGAAACCTTAACAGAACTGTTACGACTCGAAGTAATAGTGCGAAATTGTTACAAAAGATATAGAGTTTAAAAGAAAGCGCAACAGTTTCTGCGACTGTTTTTAGTTGTTGTTTTCTGGTTTTCTTCTTCTTGTTCTTTCTTCTCCCTGAAACTTGCAGGACTCGTCTGCACTTTTTGTTCTTCGCTCGACCCAACTTCCCAAACTACTCGATAACCCTCTTTTGGACTAGAACTACCCTATTGATACATAACATGGCTATCAAATCTTCACGAAATCTTTGGTTTAATTACTCTTATTTCTTTGTTGCGAAGCCCCGAGAATATTTCTTCAAATCTCCTTTTACGCGTCTCTCTGTGATTAAAACTTCTGTAAATATCCCAGGGAATTGATATAATTGAATCCCATGGAAATACTTTCCCTATTCCTCGCGTAACTGCCGAACTATGAGATTCTCTTTCCTTTCCTGTTGCATCGATAAAAACAAGGAAACTCCCTTCTTTGACGCAACCAACCCTGTTACCACTTGTGGTTCATCCAAACAAGTTAGTCCGAGTCCAAAATAAGACCAGTGTCCGACTAAATCTCTCTAGAACTTCCTCAGAAAAGCCGAGAGTTCCTCGACCCCTGTTTAACCAAAACAGATGACCTGGCCAAATTTAGTCGCATCAATCAACTATATAGACCCTGTTTAGTCGAATCAAGTCCAGCCCATTCAAAATATTCGATTGAATCTCTCCCAAAATAACCTAGAAATCGAACCCTAATATGAACTCGCTGCAATTTCTTTCTCCCGCCAAATTCAGTTTTCAAAAGATAGGGGATGAGTGCCCCTTAGCAAATTCAGGGTGCCCTTAGCAATTAGGTGCCCCTTATCAGTGAGGTGCCCCTTATCCATTTGAGGGATGTAAATAACACATGTCCTGGGTGTAAATAGTATTTTTCTAGGGCGTCTCCAACATACTTCCGGGGTGCCTTTAGTAATCCTCTCCTGGGACTTTAATCACCATTTTTCGAGCTAATTTCTCTGCACAAGTGTATTTCTCCAACGAGCGCAAATACCACTTTTTGAGCCAATTTTTCCACAAAAGCTTATTTCTCAAAAAACACTTACAAAGACATAAAAAGCCACAAATAAGTAAAAAAATGGGTACTAATTAAATAGAAAATCGAGATCAAAATAGACACATAAATGCGTCTATCACCCATGTTGGTATGTTTTATCAAAGGATCATAAGGTGTTCCGATTGAAACTCATATGTGAAAAGCCACAATATGTTGAATCAATTTGTGTTTACATAAGTTGTGTTTAGCATAAACATATGTGTTTCAGTTTTTCAACTTTTGCTATTGGGATGCATTAGTTAAAAACCGATTCAACCTTTCTCTGGTAAAGGTTGCTCTGTTTGTTGTTTTTTTGTTCTTGCGAGAGGATAACAACATACTGGGGGAGAGTTCTTATGTGAACTTGCGCTTAATGATATATCTTTCTGGGGAGAAGAGGATGCGGAATCTGAGGTAACGAATTTGTTAGTTAAACGTTTTCCTTTTTAAGAAAAGCCTGTTTATATTGCATATATTTTGCTTTTGCTTAACAAAATTTCGGTACAATTGATATATTTCATTATGATGTGTATGGATGTGTGTGTGTGTGTGATTAAATTATTTCCGGTTAAGAAAAACTGTGTCAATTTGTTTGGCTTATTGTTTGATATCTTCTTTATTGTTGGGTATCAAGTGTTTTTGCTTAACGAAATTTCGGTGCAATTGCGGTGCTATAATGTCTATGTTTGTTTCAATTGCTTCCAGGTAAGAAAATAATTGTGCAAGTCAATTTATTTTGGTTTGTATGTATTGTTTATGGCTTAACAAAATACGGGATCATTTGTTTAGTCCAATTTGATTCTGGATAAGAGAAACTAAGTTAATTCTGATCTTAGTTAGACTTATCAAATTGAAGGATTCGGTTATTCAAGTCTAATCAAATGCCTTGACAAGAAAAACTAGTTAACTAACCTAGTGCTTGTCTTGTATAAACAGAAAGGTTTAAGTTATTGTCTGAATAATTAGAGCCTGATGAGAGAAATAAAGTTAATTCTGATCTTTATTTTGGTCTTATTGAAATAAGCGATTGTATGTGTACAATCGGTTTAACAAGGGAACTAAGTTTCTTAGTCAATTTGTTAAACTATTAGGGAAAATTACTTCGGGCAATAGTTTTCCTCGATAACATATTAACACTAAATTACTTGCAGTTTCGGTTTTAATATTGATTGTCTAAAAGTGGTATGTGAAAACTTCGTGCTTAACTCTTATAGGTTGTTTACAAGTCTTTTAGATTTGTAAGATCCTTTCGGTTTTACCTGTATTTGCTTGAACCTTTGTCATCTTGTGACAAAAAGGGGGAGAAATATATGGAGTAAACAAGTGATTTGCAATCACTAAGGAAAGGACAATTATGCTTAAACGTTATATCTAACGAAAGAGTAAAGCATTGACTAAGGGGGAGAAACATATCGTATTGCTGTGTAGTCATTCTGTACTACAAAAGTAGAATAACAAAGATGTTCAGATTGAATATCTACCTATCTTACCTTTAGGGGGAGTATAAGCTTTGTTATTCAGATGTCAACATCGGCATTTATTGATTGAATATATGCAAGTTATTGTGCTGTTGAAACTTGGAATCAAGCGAAATATATAATGAATTATTATAAATTTTTTATCCATATGTATTAAGAGTTTTGTCACTAAAATTGACAAAGGGGGAGATTGTTAGAGCATAGATTGGTTGAACCCATCAAGCATTGGTATGTCAAGTTTGGTTGTCATATTTTAGTGAATCAAAACTCAATTAAAGAGTCGCTTGATTATGTACTAGAGAAAACTTCATATAGGTTAGGCTATCAATATTAGGATAATGAGACATACAAGTATTACTCGAAGACCTGAAGAACGTGAAGAAGTAACGAGCTACAACGACAACATCATCCTTCCTCTTGAGGTTAGTAATATTGAGTTGAACTGTTTCATTACTAACGTATCTTTCAAGTCGTGCTATATTGAAAACATAACTGCGAAGCTGTGTATGGATATATTACTCTAGTAGTGAGACATGATCATATGATCATAGTATTAGGGAATTAGACTACGAAGTATAACGCTTATCTTTTGAACTTCGTAGATATGACATCGACATAATCTTATGAATGCTGTTATGATTATGTGAATGGGTAAAGGTGAAGATTTCATTCTAGGAAATAATTTTTTACATTTGTTTAAAGGAAGAACATTCATGAACTTGTTTTATGAATCGAAAGGGAAATCGCTAGGCTTATTGGTACGACTATTCATTGCAAATCTTTGGATTACCAATATGTGTGAGATGGTAGAACCGATCGTAACTTTGTTATGTATCTTGGTACAACTAATCACAAAGCTCGACTTATGATTTGGTATGACTAGTTTTGATTAGTTAGTGAAACCGATCTTAAGTAATCACCTGAGATGGTATGATCGATATTTGTAATTGGTGTGACCGATCCTAGTAATTGGTGTAACCGATCACAGAGAAGTTATGTAATCAATCCTTGTAATTGGTGTAACCGGTCCTAGTAGTTGGTGTAACCTATCCTTGTAATTGGTGTAAGCGATCCTGGTAATTGGTGTAACCGATCCTAGTGACTGGTGTGACCGATCACAAGCAATATATGGTAACCGGTCCTGGTAATTGATGTAACCGATCCTGGTAACTGATGTAACCGGTCCTAGTAACTTGTGTGACCGATCACAAGTGCTTCCATATTAGGGTATAACCGATCCCAGTTATTGGTAGAACCGATTGAACCCATGGATGTGATTTGATATTTGATCAATCACATAGTTGTCTTGGAATACAGATGAACAAATTTTAAACTTGTTTGGAAGTGTGGTATAATCGATTCCAAGATTGTAAATATGAAAGAGGATTTACAAAGAAGAGATGTCAACATTCTTTGAACACGTACAGTAACTCTTATCTTTTATTGTTCAAAGATATTCCTTAGTACTCAAGGAAATCCTGTTCCGAAATAAATTAAGAATCTTTTAATTAAGGTTATTAGTTTTATATTCTTTAATTACCAGCAATTAAATGCATATCTCTAAAGAATAAAAATTAGTAATGTGCATTTACTAATTGGAGATTTACTATTGAGAGATTTCGAAAAATATTGGACAAAGCATTTACTGGAATTATGAAAACTGAATGGGCATTTATTGCATATCTTGAGAATACTTTCAGTTTTGGAAATTCCTTAGTGTCCAAACATCCTTGGTCTATAAATACCTAAGTTTTCATTTCTAGCAAAATATCCTAAGAGTCATGCAAACTTCATCTTCTGTTGTTTCTGGTGGAGCCGTCTAATCGGAGATGAAAGTACCCTAATTAGGCGAAATCTCTTACGACCACTCGTTTAAAGACTTCTGTGGGATCAAGAAGCTCTACGAGTACCGTTGGTGGGAAACTAGATAATTGCATTGTTATTAGTTTTCGATTGATTTGATTGACTAACGGTTGTTGAAACTTTGATTGAACCTAGTTTGTTTATTCTTGAGAATCTTCTCTTCTGATATAAGATTCACTCAAACTAGATCGAAGTATCGACGGGATCTTTAGAACTGTTTGTAGATTTAAAGACATCTTGTGATAATCCATTGTTAACAGACTCTGTTCTGTGCGTGATTGATCACAAGAGATTCAAGTGGTGTTGTGCAGGTTTTAATTGAAGATTAGAGAAGATTTGAAGATGAAGAATATTTATTATTGTTTCTTATATCTTTGTGTGTTGCACAAACCTTGATCGGCTGGGATCCAACTAGAATCAGATTTATTCGATTGATTAGTTGCATGAGATCGGTAACACCTAATAGTTCTCTTGAGATTTATTTTGATTGTTACAAATCCGAATCTTATTACTTAGGTAATAGAGATTGGATTGATCTAGCCAGGCAAAGGAGTTTATTAGCTTAAACGGAAGAGCCTTTGCATATGACTTGAGATATCTTATCTTAAAGAATCAATAGAGTTGTTACCAAACAGATTTGTTATTCCTTTACTGTTTGGAATACGATCCAAAGGAATTGTTCCAGTGCGTGCACTCATCGAAGTCGGAAGCGCAGGGATACTGAGGAAACTAAGTGAAGTAGGGGTAGTTTCTTGGTCTCAACTATACGAAGTTGGTTTAGATTTTGTATAGCGGCTTAATTATGAGAGTATTTAATTCTGGACTAGGTCCCGAGGTTTTTCTGCATTTGCGGTTTTCTCGTTAACAAAATCTTGTTATGTCATTTACTTACCTTTCCGCAATTATAATTGTTGTTATTATAATTTAAAGTAAATTACACAAACGTTAACTCCGTACATACTTGATAGTGATCCTATAGAGTTTGGTTAAGTCCAAACCTATTATAAAGTATCATACTTCGTTGTTATATTTTCTCGATCTTGTATCCATAGACAATCACACGAAGTGTGAACCGATTTTTTGTATTGTCTCGACTCAGTCTATAGACAATCACTTTTTGTAGAGGACTTATAGGTGAATAAATTAAAGATTATGGTGTATTTGGGTACCCTCGTCTTTTCAATATCTTTCCAGTGCCGGAGATATACTTCAAGTCTTTCGATAACTGTAAGAGAATTATCTAATGACTGAGATATCTCTTCAATCTTAAGTTTAATCTTATTAATATTAGTTTTAATGTTACCAAAAGCGTGTTTATTCCAGTTGTTTCTTTTCACATTAATAAGTTTCCTAACATGGACTAACTAGGAGAGTTGGTGATATTCTCATTCCAGGCTTCCACAATAAGTTGTTTACAATATGGATGATTCATCCAACCTCCAAATTTTTTGAATGTGCATCTCCATCATTCCAATTTTGGTTCGGTTTTAGAAAGATAGGACTATGATCAGAACTTTTAGCACCAGATGAAATAAAGTAGATTGAAGATTTTTTTTTATCCATCCATCATTACTTAAGGCTTTGTCAAGTCTTTCCTCCACTTTATTAGTATCATTTTTCTAATTACACCATTTAAATGGATAACCAGAGAACCCCAAATCTCGAAAAGCACACTAAGATATAATGTTGTTGAAATCTTCCGCTTCATTTCTATAAAAAACCCAATTGTTGTTCTTTTCACTAGCATTGAGAACCACATTTAAATTTCCCATAATCATCCATGGTATATTCATAAATGGTGCCATGGTAATTAAAAAGGAGTACCGGGATTATTATTTTTTGTTTTCTGATTTGGTTATGAACAGGTTATGAACTACTGTGAAAACAAGTTATCATATAATTCTGGTTGTGATGATCATCTTCAACAATAACGTTTATTTGATATGATCCCAACTTTCAATAGTGACTTTTAACCAGTGTTTCCAAATAAGTGCCATACCTCGTGTTAAACCCACATGAGGTACAAGACAATAATGATGCACGTTAGTCTCCTCAAGAATTTTGACCATATTTATAGTTTGTTGTTTGGTTTC
Organism: Papaver atlanticum; assembly: GCA_023531105.1. Lineage (NCBI taxonomy): Eukaryota > Viridiplantae > Streptophyta > Magnoliopsida > Ranunculales > Papaveraceae > Papaver > Papaver atlanticum. Next base: position 1,955,803 of record JAJJMB010014260.1, read on the forward strand.
ACCAAGGAATATTATATCGGGATTCTCATAATTTAATAAATCAATAAGACGTCTCTGAGTTATTTTCTGACCTAGACCTTGAAAGTTCCAGAATAATACACTGATGAATTCTCAGAATGAAAATATTGTTGGATAAGAACTAAGTTTTTGATAATACTTCCATCCTAGATATGGTAAAAAAATATATTATAAATGTATCCAATGTGAGCGTATCATCAAATCTTCTGAATACAATTATGGATTGAAAATAATAACTTACCTTCTTGGATAATTATGTTATGTTATTGATAATGTAATAACTAATACATTGTTAGTTTAGAAAATAATTTTTATTTTTGGATAATTCTAGTTGTTTGATATAATGCACTTAAAACACTCAACCATTGACTAATAAGTTGCAGTATAGATCTTTTGAGTTCATTATGAACTATTATGGACGAAGTACACATCTTGATTTGAAATTAACCGAAAAACAAACCAATATTGAATTATTATTTGAGAAAATGTGATATTTGTGACTGATTATTTTTTTTATTTTTTTAGTACAATTATTAATTTGTATAATAATTAGGACCTATTAATGATGAAAGGGAACTTTTGAAATGTATTATATAATGGAATTTATTATTTTAGCAATAAGTCGGTACTATAAAATATTATTATTTTAACGAAAATATTATATTATCGAGTATCATATTGATGAATTTATATTGTAGGTCTACCATTGGTACTGGATGAGTTAGGGGCAATCACATGGTCGTCCTATTCTTCGTATCTTCTTAACACTCAACCAGTTTATATTCTTCAAGTTGTCAATATGTGACGAGGTATTAAATACTCAAAATTACATGCTTATTAACCTTCTTTAGCAAATGCAATATTTTATCTCTGGGTGATGTGCCTGCTTTGTATAAATCGCTTTTATTTTAAGTTTGTTAATGAATTACTTCAACATTAGTTTTGAACATTTTTTTATGTATGTTTGTATTTGCAAATGCAGGTGGACTACATACTTGGAGCGAATCCAAGAAACATGAGTTACCTGATTGGGTACGGCCAGAAGTTTCCAAGGCATACCCATCATTACGGAGCATCTATTCCCCATGATGGCTAGAAAAGATCATGTGTGGAAGGGCTGCAATGACGCGTCAGTCAAAATGAAAATCCTAACAATGTCACTGGAGCAATGGTGGCACGGCAAGACAAGTTCGACATGTTCCATGATGTGAAATGCTGGCTTAGTTTGTGCATTGGCATCTTTGACAAGCAGCGGTGGTCGTTATATTAATAAAAACTCAATCTTATGGGTGGTATCACTTTTCCCTACATCCTCACTCCCACCAGCGCCATGGGTGCCTCAATGGTGCAAGTAATATGGCGTTCACATTATATTTTTTCAGCTTGTTGAAGTACTATCATTACTTGCACAATCTTTGTATTTTTTCCTTTGCAAGAACTAGCATGTAAGTTGGTATCATTTTCTTATTTTGACCTTTATTAGGAAGTTTGTATGATGCAAGCATCCTTGGGTTTAAAAGAGTGATTCATGGGGCTTGTTCCGGTCCATAGAGTGATTTCTTCAAGTTGAATACATAGTCAGGTTTAGAAGCATCAATGTAACCTTGTGGTTGACTAATATAAACATTTTCAGATAGATTTTATGTAAAAAGGTTGTAGAACCATCAAGTTGTTTTATAATCCAATTCTTGGTCAAAGCATGTACTAGAAATAATTCTAATTATAGTATCTTTAAGAACATGACTATATGTTTATGAAAAAGAGAGGGTACCAAGTATACCACCAAATTTTTCATTCGGTACTCTGTATGGACAAAACATAATACAATCACAAGTAGGTCAAAGCAAAAACCCTCGAATAAGATTGTATGCAGAGTTTATTTCTTCCTCTTACACAATCAATATGTATAGACAAAATATCCGTGTACCTGACTATGTAGAAGAGTTCTTGAACTATCCCAAAAATTAATATCCAAGATCAATCTAGCCGTATCCGAATTAAGAGGATCCGAATCCTAACAATTATGAAACTTGTAATCTATCTTTCAAGATATGAACTCAACAAGAACAAGTCTTGTTTTATATCTAAATTAATTAGGACTTAAACTATCTATATTGATAACGTACTACTTGTGTTATTCCTATTATAAAGATAAAAAATATAACATGGAAAAGGAAAACCAGAAGACACCATAAATTTATTAACGAGGAAAATTGCACTTGCAGAAAAACCCGGGACCTCGTCCAACTTTGAACACCATACTGTATTAAACTGCTACAAACACTAGCCTACTATAAGACTTCCGACTGGAATGTAGTTGAGATCGAATTAACCCTCAAAGTAATCCAGTTGCAGTCGTGTTCCTTACGTCTCTTGAACCTCACAAGATTCTACGCACTTGATTCTCATAGATGACGTCCATTACAGCCTAAGAGTTGTTTCAACCTTAGTGAAGACTTCTGACACCTATCATCCTTTAATAGACAATCATATTTGGTTTTCCTTTTGATAATATATGTTTCAATCTAAGTTTGGAAATGTTTTTGCAGTAGACAAAGTCTAGCAAACCTCACGGATCCGGAACACTTACACTCTGTTAGCAGAGAAGCCTAGATCACTAGCCACCTCAAGAACAATCTAAACAAATCAAAGAAGATTTTAGATATCTTGAGGAATCATAATGTGTTAGACGAAGAGAACTTTATGATTTCTATCTCTAAATTCCGTGAACTTCAATAACCAGTTAAACAAGATCGGGATACAAAACTATTGGGTAAAAGATAGTTTGACCAGGCTTCACGAATCCCTAAGCGAAGTCTTCAAAGTCGTAACCTAGAATACAGTTACGTAGAGAATCTAGGTTATAGAGGTCAACTTTATCTTTGCAACCAGGACACAAGAGTTCAAGGGATTAAGAAATCATGTTGCAAGTGTTTAGATGAAATTCTTTCTCAGTTTACGACTTTGAGATCCAAGCAAACACTTTCTCAGTTTAGATGAAATAATTATTAGGAATTCATATAAACATGTGAAAAGTTCATCTTGAAATTACACAGAAGAATATGCATTATGGTCTAGTTTCGAAAATACACAATGATAGTCCATAGCGGCAAGTATGCCTTTGAAACGACAAGCACTTAGCGGTATTTAGTAACACTCAATATTAAACAATGATCCACAAGCCCAAAGAGATTTTATGAATATTTTAGAAGTGTGTATGAGAGTTATAGAAAAATCAAACATAGTCATATAGAATAGTACATAACCTTATGCTGAACTTGAACTGTATAGGGTTCGCAAACTGGGTTTACAAACATACCTCATTCCAAAGGGTTTGCAAACCTCTATAGTCTGCGAAATTTAGACTGACTTATGTAATACATACATGTGTGTGTACCTTGCACAAAGTAGTTATAAGTCTCTCATAATTCAATTTGAAGCATTCTCAATAGCCGTAGATAGTATGCCCTATTGCTTGGGAAATTTCTACATGATAAACTTGAAACAAAAATAGTCTGTGAATAATAAATTATTCCAACTAAGATTTCTAATGATCTATGAACATTCATTGCTTGAATCACATTTCGAGAGTTTAACCAAGACAAGCATCAATATTTCTTTTTTGCAATATTAAATCTACTAAAATCATACGACAGTCTCATAAGATAGAATAGTACATGCCGTGAGTAAATATGATAGGTCAGTTTTCATATACCTCTTTGTTAATTAATGAAGTTCTCGCAAATATCTTTGTTTGTTCTCCATTATTTATTCTCGAGGGTTATTCATTGAGGTCTGAACTCAACTTCCATATTGTAATCCTAGCCCGACAATTGACTTTAGTAGACTGGAAATCAAGATCTAATTTTGTACATCTAACATTGACAACAAGATTGAGATAGATAAACTTGCGAGCTCGGCCGAGTGATGCTCTAACATTTTCACCATAATTAAATACCCTTCTCCTAGGGGTATCCTTTAGCTACAAGTATAGCTTTGAATCTTTCAATTGAACCATCTGCTTTTAACTTGATCTTGTAAACCCACTTTGAGCTAAGAACATCTTGGACAGTACTTAACAAAATATTAAGTATGGTTTTCTTGTAAAATATTACATTTATCCATAGCCACATTCCTTCTTGGATCTTTAATATATGAATTGTAAGTCTTTGGTTCTAAAGGTGTAGAGATAATTAAAGTAAAAGTAAGAGGAATATAATGCTTAATAGGTGGGATCTCGTCACTTTCTTAGGTGTGAGAACACAAGTACTCTGCACAACAGAATCAGAAGCAACATATATGGAGAGACTTAGCTATAATAGGAGATTCGATTTGAGAAGTAATCTCAATTTCTTCTATAGAATTATCATTAACATATACGAAGAAAAATTACCAGAACCAATATGATTGAAAATTTGAGAATCAATACTAATAATAGATTTATGAGTAATAACATTCACTAAAGTAGAGCATTCACCAACAGAAGTAGCAAAAGGAAACGTTGACTCTTCAAAAGTGACATGTCTAGATATAAACACCTTTTGCACCCTAGCATCAACACCTATAGCCTTTGTGAAAATAGTTATAGCCTCGAAATTTACAAAGTGTGAATTTTGGAATTAGTTTGTTTTCCCTAGTTGTAGTGAGATAGGGCACCAAGCACAACCAAATACTTTAAAGAATGAATTAATCTGGAACTTTATGTAATAAAATTTAATGAGGAGACTTATATTTCAAAATTGTGGATGAAGTCTTATTAATAGTATAAGCAACTGTTAAGAAAGACTTAATCCAAACTTTATTTGGTAATGAAAATTGGAAAAAAAATAATAGGTAGTATGTTTAAGCTTTCTTTATGAAATTCCAATTTTTTTGCGGAGCGTTTGGACAAGAACAAACAACTACAATCCCAATTTCATCTTAAAAAACACCATATTATCCTTTGAAAAATTCTAAGGCACTATATGCTTGAAAAGTCTTTATTGCAAAAGATAATAAATCCTCTGCAGTGATCTTAAAATGTTTGAAGCATGCAAGACTCTATGTCCTAAGATTCATTGGATATTATCAAGTTGAATCTATTAAAGTCGTCTATAAAAAGACATAATATCTATAACTAGAGCATGAAAGCATAGGTGAAGGTCCCTAAAAATTACACTGCACAATTTCTAGAGGTTTAGAAAAAATTCTAATGAAAGGTAGTTTAGTATGCTTACCCAATTGACAGTGATGATATAAAGTAGTATCTTCATAACAAGGAATCTTAATATAATCTTCTTAGTACAGATGCTTGAGAATTGGAACAGATAAACTTCCAAGTTTTTGATGCCAAACTGAAGAGGGTGCTTAGATAGAAGTAAATGAAGCATGATTTTGACCGATAGCCATTTTGGACTTTATAGGATAAAAATTATTTGTTCTTCCCCCTCATCAAACAGGACATCAGAATCACATCCTTAATCACATATCCAAAAGAATCAAATGTAGCAAAAGTTATTTTTCATTACCCACTGATAACAAATTCTGAGCGATTTGAGGTATATTGAAAACCTCAATCAACTTGAAATTGGAATTAACAGTTGGTAAATATGATTCTTCAGTAAGAGAGATATGTTAGAAGGCTCCATTACCTACCATAACTCTATTTTGTCCTTGATATGGACTTGAAAAATGTAATAAAGTAGAATCATTACTCATGTGAGTGGTTGCATGATAGACGCATTTGTGTGTCTATTTTCATCTCTTTTATGTATAGTTTTAGTACCCATTTTTGTACTAATTTTGGTATTTTATCCATTGTAGGTGTTTTTGGAAAAATAGGCTTTTGCGGCGAAATTAGCTCGAAAAGTTGTTGAAGGCACCTGGGAGGACATTTGCTATTCAGACTCTCATCTTGGATAAGGGGTAACCCATTTCCAGGCAGCTGCTAAGTACAAACCGGGATTGGATAAGGGGAGGTCATCCCCTTCGTTAGAAATTTAGTTTTGGCGGGAAACCAATTGTCTCGCCTGCGTAAAATGTTGAGCAAATTTTGGAAGTGTTTTATCGAGATTCAATCGCCAAACTAAGTTGGGCTGGACTTGAATGGAGTAAACAGGGTTGGTACATCTGTTTGTATCGATTAGAATGGGCTGAATGATCGGGTTTTGATAAAACAGGGAAGAAAATAAAATAAAAAGGGAAACAGACAAAGTTTCGAATTATATTTGGAAGTTACGTGCTATATTTTGCAAGGATTTGTTTGTAGAAGCATAAGAGGATAGTTTGGATAATTCAGGAAGGAGGTGAAGTGATTAAACAGGTTAGAATATCCAAAACTTGGACGAGAAGAAAAATTTATTTTTGGGGAAGAAAAAGAGATTTTGATCGAGTTTAAACCGAGATGTGAGGTATATATAAGCTCTAGAGAGGCTAAGGAAGGGTGGGGAACACTTTGGAGAAGTTTAGAAGAGAACAGAGAGCTGAAATCACGAGTTGAAATTTGTTTCTGTTGCTGCGAAGACGAAGAACACGAAGAACATAAGACCCTCGGAGTCAGTTGCAGAGGAAGACTTATTTTCAGTGACAACGAGGTACGGTCGCATCTTCATGCAGTCACCGAAGCCCTTCAGCAACGATTCAGACGTCTGTTTTAGACCTTCAGCAACTACAGAATCCGCTGTTTTAACACTTTTCTCCCTTTTAATCAACTTTTGAGCCATAAATATGTATTTTGAGATTATGATTAATATGAGGAGCTAAACTCCATTGCTGAGGCGATAGAGGAAGTTATTTTTCCAACAAAAAGTGGTATATTCTATTTTATTTATTTTATTTCAATTATTTTTATGATTATTTGCCTTGATTTATAATTGTTTGAATGATTTTTCTTAAGCAATTGTTATTTCTTTTGATAGAGCATGCTTAGCCATAGGTTTTTGATGCTTTATACTTTGGATTTACACTTGTTATTTTGAAAATCTACATGTTGCAATAGTTTAGAATCAAATTAAACACAAAAATTGAATAAATATAAATATTGGATTTAATCACTTTTGACTTGGAAAATAATGGAATCTTAGCCTCAGTATTCTTTTAATATTGATATCAACTTTGTCAGTGTTTGTTTTAAATATCAGTGATTTTTTATATTTTTAGTTTTAAAATTTAAGTCTAAAGTTATCCTTCACAAGTTCGAGAATCGAATCCTATTACCACCACTTTCACTACAACTAAAATTCACATCATTGCACCAGAATCTGGCAACCACTGCACATATTCAACCTCATGTGAGATGTACCTATTAAATTCCAAATACTCTTGTGCTAGAGAATCAATATAAATCTCTCCTTCGAGAGATGATTCTTTACAAATATGAATGCCAGAAAATGTATTTTCAACATTTGTTGGTAAATAATTCTTAGAAGAAGTTTACCTATAAGAGCATCTAACAGTAGGGTGACCTATTCCTTTGCATATGACATTGTACTGTTTAATAATCGATAAAGGAAGCATGAGATTTACCAAATCCATAACTTTTCTTAAAAGCGGATTTAATTAGACAAAAGTTCTAGCACTTTAGAAGAAAAAGAATTGTGAAGTGAAGGTATAAAATTAGAAGAAGTTGACGTTTTGGTGTTGAAAGCGGCATTACTAAAAGTATCAAAAGAAGAACCAATATTTGTGGAATCATGTCGACTGACAATCCAATAATCATGGTTTAATAATCGAGACTAAGACCAACAAATATAAAAGGAATATCGCGATTTGAATACCTAAACCATTAAGAGTATGCATAACATGATTTGAATCTGAAAAACTATTACCTAATCAGAGATTGACTGAATCTAAAGAAGATATTCCATAATAGATTAAGAAGTTTTCTTAATACTCTGAAGTTTATTCTTTAACTAAGACTTCCATATTTCTTGCACATAATGACCACAAACTACAGTTTGTTGAGAATCACACAACGTGGATGTGCCCATTATAAATTTATTCAAGCAGCTCAAATTTGATAAAATTTGGATCTAATTTGTTCGAATTTGGAAAATATTCTTGAGGACTAGTTACAAAACCATTTATAAATCCAAGAAAATATGAACTGATAAGTATATTTGTGAATTGATTTTCCAAACAATATATAGTTAATGGAATCAAGTTATCAAAAATAAGATAATTAATTAAGATTATGAAATGGAAGAGGAGAAAGCTCTAAATGAGTAGCAAAACCAATACACTTATAAGCCATTGAAGATCAGAATTTCGAATCTAAAGAGTTAGAAAATTGTTTCAGAACAACTCAAACAGGATTTGAGAAAACGAATTAGAGAAATCTGGAAGAATTGTAAACTTGTAGAAGTAAACTCTCTGGAATTGAAATTGCAAAAATCAAGATCTATGAAAATTCTGATAAAGTTATAGAATCAAATATTTTAGAGATTAATTTGAGGATCGAGAACAAACCGATACTATGAGAAAACTAGTGTAAACTAAGTTTTTAATATTAGTAAACAAAATAAGCATGCCAAAAAAAACAACAACTATTAAGTGAGTATTAACTTAGCGGTCAATTTATAAGAAAAGATCTAAGAAGAAAACAAGTTTAGTTGCTCTTAAGCTAGACATGTCAAAAGCCTTTGATAGGCTTGAATAGTCTTTTATTGACAAAATGCTTCTTTATCTGGGGTTCAGTGAAGATTAGAGGATTATGATACAACACGTATTTCTATAACTTCTGTCTCTATCAGGCTTAATGGTGGTATTTGTGATCCATATACTCCAACCATAGGGCTAAAGCAAGGAGACTTATTGTGACATCCCAAAAAAATTTCCCTTCCTTTTCATCCACAAACGAATCCAAAGAAACCAAATTGAATTAACCACCAAACGATTGTAAAAACAAGCTTCAAATTTCGAATTTTTGTGATACAAATTTTCTTTTCTCTTTGCTGCAGGAAGAATGGAAAATCAAGAGTAAAAGAAAGAGATGAGTTTTGATAAAAATCAGGAGAACAAAGTTTATAAAAGAAGGTAAAAGGTCTAAAATGCACTTCTTTCAACACAAACAAGACACATACCCCTTAGCATGTGTTGATTTGTCGCAAATTCGAGTTTAAACACTCTATTAACGTCCGTGCATGCTACGGGCAGTCTCACACAAAGAGAAATATAGTTTCTCAGGTAAAACATAACTAGGTTTCACGCTCCACATTGCGCTAATATTAGTCTTCCAATCCAAATGGATTGGGCTCACACCCTAATATTTTATGAAAAAGAACGCGGGTATTACACTCATTGTCTCCTCACCTGTTCATAATGGCCATGGAATTTATAACAATATCATTGGAATATGCTGAAATTAATAAACAAATTCAAGAACTTCGAGTTGTTAACAACTCAACTCCAATTAATCATCTTCTTTTCGCCGATGATTGTTTATTATGTTTTCATGCTGATCCAAGAAGCATTAACAATATTCTCTATACTTGAGCAGTTTGGTAATTTGTCTGGCCAGATGATTAATTTCGCTAAGTCATCTTGCCTTTATCACATGACATCTATCTTATGAGGAAAAATTAAACATAGGGACATTGGGTGTTAAACAGTTATGTTCTTCGGACAAATATTTGGGACTGCCAATTCTTCTACGAAAATCCAAATCCATCTCATTCAATTCAATTCAAGACTCCTGTGAAAACAGATTACAAGGTTGGAGTTCTAAGACTCTTAATCAAGTTGCCAGAACAACTATGATTAAATCTGTTATGAACTCTATACATGCTCATTATATAAGTAACTTCAGATTGATGAAAAACACTTTGAATCAGCTAGATACTATCCAAAGAAGATTTTGGTGGGGAAACAAAAACAAGAATGACATTAACTTTATATCTTGGGGTTCTCTATGTTTTTCTAAAGAAGATGGAGGTCTGGCATTTAGAAACTTAGAACAGTATAATAATACCCTAATTACTAAGCTAGCTTGGAGATTGTGTACGGAATCTGACAAACCTTGGGTAAAAAACATGAAGGAAAAATACTCTCCTTACTGTAATTTTATTCACCTGCAAGGAAAACACCGAAATTCATCTTGGATATGGAAAGGAATAGATTAGGGTCCAGAGAATGTCAAAAAAATTCATAGATGAGATGTAAGGAGTGTTACTAAAATTTTGGTTTGGTATGATGAGTGGATTAAAGGCCTTGATACTCCACCAATACCTAGTGATAACATTAAAGAATCACCCAGAATAGTACATGTGTCAGACCTTATGCTTCAGAACCCCAGAAGATGGAATACTAGGGTAGTTTAAGCTCTCTTCTAAAAACATATTGCAGACTTGGTCCTTCAATGTATTTAGTTCAACATATGGTGAAGATAAAATGATATGGTAACTTAATAGAACTAGAGAATTCATAGTTAAATCAGCATATAAGGTTCTAACCTACAATGTTCACTTTAGAATCAACAGTCTCAACATATTTCAAAAATAGTTTGGAAGAAACTCTGGAAATCTAAAGTTCCTAATAATGTTAAGCTATTTATTTGGAAATGTTTAAAAGGAATTGTTCCTACTAGAAAGAAGCTTAGTCACTACAAGAGTGATATAGATAAAAATTGTCCCCACTGTCACAGAGAAGATGAAACTTTACAACATCTACTAATTAACTGTGATTGTGCTAGATCCATTTGGTTGTCTATGAATGTCAATGCGGCAAACATCCAATCTCATCATACATATGTGATCTTTTAGATTATTAGCTGGTTTACTAACTTATAGGGTGCAGATTCGGAAGCTAGAAATATCTGGATTTTCACACTGATGTGCACATCTTGGCACATCTGGAAAAACAGATGTATGAAAGCTTTTCAAAACAAAAACGTAAATAGTTGGTATACCACTAATGCCATACGAAGTCTGATAGCTCATTGCATGTCAGACCCTAATAATCAGTTTAAAGCAGACATTATAGTGAACACACAAGCTTGGTCCCCTCCGCACAATAATCAACTAAAATTGAATATAAATGCCTCTTTTGATCAGTTCACAAAGGATATTAGTATTGGTCTAATTGTTAGAGAATCTGCAGGTACATCCAGAGGTACCAGGGGCAGACACTTCGATGGAGGATTAGATGCAGAGCAAGCAGAATGCTTGGCCATGAGAGAAGCTATATTATGGGCCAAGGAATTGCAGTTGCAAAATTTAATCTTTGAATTAGTCTGTCAGAATGTAGTTAGTTCTATCCACAATGCCAACCCTTCTGTACATTGGATGAACCAAGGGATTATCGATGAAATAAGACATCTTGTTGTTTCCTTTTTGTATCTTGGTGTGAATCATGTTAAAAAAAACAACTAATAATGTTGCCCATGTAATAGCTAACAAAGCTAGAGCCAACAAATCCTCTTTTGATTTTTACTACACTACAAAAAACTTAACCTATTGTAGCACCCAATGGTTATCGCATAAACCACTACTAGTGCCGCGATAACCTTTGTAGCAAAAAGTCTATTTTTGCACCCTCTCTACCACTGCAGCAGGAGAGTATACTTTTTTGTCACATTTTTATGGCAATAGTTTCATTTTGCAGCAGTAAATTATAGCTTTTAGTTGCACTTGAGAACTATTGCGACTAATTTTTTTCTTTTACGGTATATATATTGAAGATGTGACAATATATAGTGTAGCAATAGGCAGATTTTCTTGTAGTGCTATAACATCCTTGAGGAATATGTTAAGATTATTAGGGATGATAGGATTGTTAGCAAGAAATTATGTAATGTTAGAGCTTAAATGAAGTAGTTCCTCTGCGTGAAAAAAATAAATAATCCTTAGCGGTCAGCTCCCGCGGATTCTCACCCCTAAGTCAATAAGAAGGGAGTAGGGCTCACTTAGTGGGCTTATTATAATCTTTACCCAGAAATTAATTTCAAATCCCTACTCAACGGCTAGTTTTTAGATATCGATTTGAATTCGAGGGTGAGCCGTATTCAGAAACCCTAACGGTAACATTTGGGTCCCATCTCAAAAAAATCCTTTAAAATCCCAAATCACATTCTCTAAAAGGATCATCTCTCTATCTCTTTGTCAATTGCGCTCTCAGCCTTAACACAAATCAAATACAAATCCAAAACCCTAACCTCTCTTTCTCAGTCTCCCTCCTCTAATTTTAGACGCCGCTTCAGTTTCAATAATCCGGTGATTTTATCAAGATTAGAATCTATTAAGATCAATGGAAACTCCATCATCTATTAGAAGAATCACTAGGTCACAAGCAAAAGCTTCTGTGATTAACGTTATTCCTATGTCCAGTAAGTAATCTTTCAGATCTGAAAATTGATCACTCTAATCTAATTTTTGATTTGATTTTACTTCATTTTTTTGGATTTACTCAAATTTTAGTTCGATTGATTTATTTCCTTCTCTTGATTTTCATGGATTTATTTATTTATTTACTTGTCCGATTCTTAATTTGATTTCTCAGGGAAGAATGAAGAATCAGAAAAGTCTGTAACAAGGCAAAAGAAACCAGAACGATCTGCACTTACTGATATATCTAACGATTCACCGATTGTTGGTCTTGCTATGGGAAGTATAGAAACTCCTTCATCTTTCATCAAGAAATTGGAACAACCAAAGAAAACTCCTGGATCTGGTGAAGCTTTACTTCGTTATCAAGTGAAGAGTCTTTTACAGAAAGTTGAAGAAGAAGCAGAACTTTCTAAACTCTCTTTTGAGAATCGTCCATTTATTCAAGGAATTGCTAATTCTCCATCTGCGCTCTTAGCTCCTGCAAATACACCTCAAGTTTTGAATCTCTCTTGTAATGATATGAATATGAATGTGGATGCTATTATCTCTGAAAGCCGAGCACAAGTTCAAGAAGAATCTAAGAATCACCAGGTATAAATCAGATTTGATGAGTTTTTTGTTTTTGAGTTCCTAAGTGTTTGATGAATTGCTTCATTTGTTGTTTGGTTTTATTGATGTTTGATTTTATTGTTATGTAGATGGTTATTGATGAACCATCAGGAAATACTCTTGAATCACAAAAGAGTTTGATTACTCGATTACTGTTCGATTTCCCTGAGAAATTAGAGAGCTCTGATTCATCCTCATCACCAGGCTCATCTGTATTGACAAATGAAGAAAGTAGTGCTGAGAAAGACAAGTCTACTGATGAAGATGATGCTTCTGTTTGGTCTATTCAAGTTAATGCAAGTACCAAGGATGAAGATGAAGAAGGAGAAATCGAAGAAGTTGAACAAGATGATGAAGAATATTATGATGATGAAGAAGAAGAATATGAAGATGTTGAGGTTGGAGGTTTCTTAGATGATCTCTGTGATGGATTGAGTAAGATTACTGTGCAGGAGAAGAAATTGCCTGAGTTTGAAGGGAAGCATACTCGATTCATCTACAACAGTGACGGTGAGATTGAAGGAGAGGAAGATATTTCTGTTTCGCCAAGTAAACTTCGCTTGAAGGGTTTGCCTGTACCTGAAGGCAAGCATTTGCGTTTCCCTGATGAAGAATAGGACTGAAATTCTGCTGGTTGGTTCTTGTGGTGGTGGTGGTGTTACTAGTGACTTGTGAGTGTCTTTCTTTTACACCATCGTTTTGGGTACTTCTTTTATTTTCTTTTGGGTATTATTGTTCTGTGTTTTAGCATTTTGTGGGGGATTAGATATATGGGATTCATTAAGAATCAAGGTATAATTGATTAACTTGGTTGTTGATTGGAAAATTGAATATTTGTGGTTTTATGATCAATTTCAAGTTGAATTCTGTAACTGAGAACACCAAGTGTTTTATCATATCTTATAAGAATTACAGTTTTATCTCATTGTTCTCTGATGAAAACAATTCACAATTGGTATAATTTTGTTGAGTTAGAAATTCTACTTTTAGTTGTTTGTCAAGCTGCTGCTAAACCATCACCAGGTATCTGACTATAGGTAGAGTTCCCACATTCACTAAGAAGGTAATAAGCATGGAAATGGGTATTATTATTGAATGTAGCGTATATAGTCTCCAGGAGAGGAGTTCAAACAACTTAGAAATGTAAACTTCTGTAAAACTAAGGTATAATCTGTTAAATAGTTAAGCTTCAAGGTGTGAAGTCAAGAAGAGTAGGGATTATTCTCGAGTGACAAGGTTCCTTGCAAGAATTCCCTCAAAGGTAATCCCAGGTCCAAAAGCAAGAATCAAACCCCATTCAGAATCTTCCTTGTTCTCCACTTTCAAGCTTTCTTCAATCATGTACTCCAATACATACACAATTGTGTTACTACTAGCATTTCCATAATCCATCAAAGCCCTCCTACTAGACATCAACTTGTCAGGCAACAAATCAAGCCTCTTTTCCAATCGATTCAGAATCGCAGGTCCGCCTGGATGAACTGCCCAGAACAACTTGTTATAATCCTTATCACTGAAACCAGCAGGTTTCATCAACTTTTCACAGAATCCTTCTATGTTATCTTCAATCATCTGAGGAAGTTCCCTCCCCAATTTGAAGCTTATCCCTTCTTCATTAAGCTGCCCATCAATTGTTTTCTCAGTGTCTGGCAGGAAGTTCTGGATTGCTGTGTGTAGTTCAAACAAGGGCCTTTCAATTTCTGGTACTGGGTCTGTTCCTAGTATCATTGCTCCTGCCCCATCGCCAAAGAGTGCAGCTCCAACAAGATCGTATGGACGATTTACACTTGGAGGCTTGAACCCAATTATGGTGGTCTCAGATGTTGCAAGCAAAACACGACTACCTGGGTTGTTCTCAGCAATATCTTTTGCCACACGAAGACCGGTAACACCACCAGAACATCCCATGAAGTATAGCAGAACGCGGTGAACGTCAGGGCTCAATCCAAGGCCTTTAGCAAGGTAAAGATCACCTCCTGGAAAGCGGGCTTCACTCGAAGATACATAAACTATATGCGTGATGTCTGAACTAGGTCTTCCCCAGTTTTTGATACAGGCTTGCGAGGCTTCAATTGCCATCTCAGTGACTGCCTTATTCGAGATGTCTAGACGCTGCTTCACTGTAGGCAGACCTTCAAGTGCAAGTTCTGGGTATTCCTTAAGCAAATCATCTGACATTACTACGTACCTTGTCTTAACTGTTGTTGTCTTGCCTATAAAAATAAAAGCAGAATCAAATAACAGTTAATTGCTCAAAAACACAGTAGGAGAAACAGCAAAAGAGAAGAAAAGTTAACGTTATTTACAGAGACGAGCGAGCTTTTGTTTGAGATCAGGGTTATCGCATTTGGTGTTTCGGAAATACCCATCCACAAGCAACTCCTGCATTACAAGTTGGGGAGGAAGACCCTTGCCCAGAGCAAGAATTGTAGCTTTTCCAGGGGTGGCCTTCTTTGAATGTTCGCTCTGAACTTCTTCACTCCCCATTTTTGAAAAGAAAAAGAATCGATTGCTGAATCTTCTCCGCCTGATATTAGTACCGTGAGAAGGTATTGGTGGATTTAGAGCAATGGGAAGCTTTATGGATTGTAGATCATTTATACAGTGCTATAGGATGGTTGTATCCTTGAAGAACACAAAGATGGTGTTTCATTTTTTACACATTTGTTTTATCAACATTTGATGTGGAAGGATACATGAAAATGTTTTTTTTTTTTTTTGGTGAATTAGTTGAGGAGCAAGGCAAACATGGAATAGGGAAAAGGCTTGTAGTTGATGCCTAGCTAGATATGGAGATTTTTTTGTCCTCTTTTCTATCTTTTTGTAGGTCACCGCATTTTTGCAAATTTGCGCATCACTTCATTGCAAACTACTTCAATGCTGACTTTTAGACGCAGTCCTTACAGCCCCTCTCTGCACTTGGTTTCAGGCCGGGTGCAAGCCACGGAGACATCTAGAAGGTAAAAAATTAGTTACTCACATATTTATTTTTTTAAGTGGCTGGGTCTTGGGAGCCTGGGACACCACATTTTTTGGAGATGTTGAAACTGAAAACAATTTCGTCAGCACAAATGAGCATTTGAGGAATTTGGATTCCAAAAAATCATCCAAAAGAGTAAAATTTGCAAGTCATGTAGAAGTCTTCCCTCCACCTGATGACAAAGATGATCTGGAGGAAACACTGGAAAATAAGTTGGTTCGAGGTAAGAGGTTCACGAAGAAAGAAGATCAAATAATCAAAGATGCTGTTCACAAGTATACAGAGGTATGCTTATGATACATAAATAGAATTAATCTCTTATTAAAATTTGTACTTTGCTAGGCGGTGTGTGGTCTTGTCATAATTTATTAGAGTAGAAATTCTTTCAAAGTTCTGTGTGCCCTTGTTGTGGACCTGTGGTGATGCACGTCGAACACATATTGCCTTACTAGCAGTCATCGTGATACAAACACAACAAAAGTGGAACAAATACCTCTCATATTCATGCACTTTCACAATCACATATGGCCATGAATATTAAACTACTGTTGAGTTAGTGCTTTTTGTCTTATGCATAGCTTCATGCCTGGAAATGTCAATGTTTATTTTGTCAGACCGACTACTTTGATCATAATATTGTTTTAATTTGTTATTTTGTCTGTCCGACTATTTTGATTGTTTTTCATTGAATACGCTTGGAAATCATGCTATCAATGAAAATTCTAGTATGTATTTTAAATGAACATGCTGTTCTGTAAGACAAGTGACGCATGTATGCATTGCTTCGGTAAACGCTTCATATGAGTTTTCTTCTCTATTTTTTTTATATAATACTCCCTCCGTTTCAAGAAAATGAATACTTTCACTTTTTATTTGGCTTATTTTTAGGTAAAATTGAAAAATTGAAAATATCATTTTTCCTAAAATGGAGGTAGTATTCAAGTTAATAACTAATCTGAAGTATCATAAATTTGACGAAGGATTCATGAAGCTTAGGAAATAAGAAACCTAGGAAATTTGAGATAAATTATCTCAGGGTTCATGCATCACCTATACTTAATTTCTCTTATCGTATGGTTCGGGAATTTCAATGAATCTTGGTATGTAGCATGCAATTTGGTTTAGAGGATTTGTTAGAAGTTATGTTCTCATTCGTAACACGTTCTAGGGATCGTGGTAGAGAAACACACCAGGTTAGCATGACTGTGGCCCCCAGAATATCATGTTTGCCGATCTCACCTCCAATATCCAGCATCTAGACACCAGATTCCCATGTTCAATACTTCTACTCGATTAATAGTAAGTGAATATTGCAGGTCTCCCCTCCTTAAAGAGGCACGCGTTAATTTATAGAAGTAAGTGCGACATTTGAGAATTTTGCCCTTTTCTAAGTTGTCAACTGCGACATGCACTAAGAACAAGCTCACTGGCATGCTTTCATCCCTTCCTTTGTTCCTAATTTCTTACTGATGGTAGAGCACCACATTAATAGCCATAATCAGTTAATGTTATTAGGTACATGAATTGGGTGAGGACGGCATGGATATGATTCTCAACTGCAGAAAACATCCAAGATTAAAAGGATGTTGGAGGGAAATAGGTGAGTGTACTGTTTCCATATAAAGTAACAGTATACAGTGATGGCATTCTTTTGCATCCCATGCTTCCATTAGAAATTATAATATGTTCAGAAGGTGTGATGAGTCGATGATTCACTATGATTTAACGATGACTCTTCCACGGAAATTATATAATTTAAAGAGGTATTTGTAACTTTCAGGGGCTGCCTTACCATATAGGCCTTGGGAAGCGGTATATCAGAGAGGACATACTTTGTTTGAGAGGGCAGAGACACGTAATTGGACGGAGGATGAGAAAGCATTTGTCTTAAGGTATGTTTCATAATGTTGCCTTTTGCCACTTACAGTATGCTTATGTCAATCAATCCAAGTTTTTGTATCTCGTTTGTCCTAAATGATTTATAAGTTTCTTTCTCTACTTGAGATTCTTTTGATACATTCTAAGGATATGCCACAATCTTAAACCCCAGGTTTCATGAAAAGCATGGACCATTGTGGAAAACCATGGCCGATGTCCTTGGAAAGAATCGTTATCATGTTAAGGATACATGGCGTCGGATACATCGTGCGGGTCTTGTAAAGGGTGAACTGCTTTCGTTTTTTTTCCTTGACCCTTTTCTTTTGTCTTACTTGTCTTGAATTTTTATATATGCTTTGCATCATTTTCTTTTAGATTTTAATATGTCTACCTTGATAGTCATAAGGAGAACGTATGTGTCATTGAATTTTGAGTTTATGAAACATAGATCAGGGTATATTTCTGTTCACAGCTCAGTTTCAAATGAAAATTTGTATGAGTTGCCTCTTCTTTCCTGCATCATCTATTTACTGCCAACACGAGCAGTATGCACTCATTCCATTTTTAAGGGATGAGGGTTGAGTTTGTTAGTTTCAAGTAGGTTGTCTTTTGTTTCTGATTGTGATTTTTTTTAACATATATGGTAAATATATAAAGCACATTACCCTTTTAGTTAAAAGTTCAAACTTCAGTATCTAAGAATTAACTTAAATAATGATCGCATTTTTTCCTCTCAATTGAAACAGGTAAGTGGTCTCAGGTGGAGTATCAGTCCTTGTTTAATTTAGTAAACAAGGATTTGCGAATGCATGTGTATGAGGAAAAGAAATCAAAGCATGGCATGGTATGAGATGAGTTGGAAAGCCTAAGTAGTAATTGAATGGCCATTCATCTAATTTTCAAGTTTTAGCAGAGGTACAGTTTATCAAATTGTTAAGTTTCTTAAATTTTTGCGTAGATACGTGACAATATCAGTTGGAAAGCGATTGGCAACCGTTTGGCTACTCGGACAGATATGGATTGCCGTACAAAATGGTAAAAATGCTTAACTTAGTGATCTGATTACATTACTGATAGTCATCCTTGTTTGTGATTTGCTTACATTACCAATGTTTTGATTCAAAGTTGAAGATCACCATTCAGGATGGAAGCACAGTCTAAATTATCATGAGTTCACAATCCGAATTCAAAGTATAGTTGAAATGTAAAAATTAGGAAATTAAGATAACTTAGATGCAGGATTCACACATTCTACATCCCCAGTCAGCATCTTAGTGTTCGAACTCAAGTTATTCATGGGAGCCTTTGTAGTTGTATCGCAAACTATTTTGAACATTTATCAGAATCTTTTTACGTAACATGATCTCTAATTAATGCTGAATTATTTTATTACCGGGTGAGGCTGCAAGCCTGCAATGGATTTGGACTGCTTGACCAGTAGGCTTTGCCTGTGAGGATGGTTAATGCAGATTTATGTGTAGTTTGTCTTAAGAGATCTTGATTTTTGTGTGAACTGCCTAGTACTCAATAATCTGATCTGGGAATCTCGTTTCTTGATGGTTAAATCATTCTGCGTTTCAGGTATAAACAATTATCATCATCCATGGTGCAAGAAGGTAAATGGGCCGACACAGACGATTATCAATTGCTGGATGAGTAAGGAACTTGTGTTTGGCTTTCTAATGTAGTTGCAGTAAAACAGTAATAAGTGGTTTCATGGTATCTATTTTCTAAACTAAATGTGTAACATATGATGGAAATCACATTTTTTAAGTGGAAATAAGGAAAATCAGTTCCTATACTAGGAAATCAATCAGTGTACTAAATGTGTAACATATGATGGAGGTCCATAGTTCCATTACTAGTCACATGTAATGTGAATTTTTCGTATCTAGTGATGTTATGTATTGGCGCTTATGGACTTGAAAGATAAAAGAGAACTCGAAGTCTATCCCAGAAAAAGTGCTCCGGTTCCTTTACGCTGGTTATTTTATTAGTAATTGGTAACTCCCATAATTTTTTTACTGTATGAGTAGTAATTGCACTGTTTTTATAAACATGTTCATGAATTCAAATGAAGAAATTTTGATGAACATCAAGCTCATCTGATGACTAAAGTCTTAAGAGATCACAAAATCCTTTAACTTCATTTGCTTAATTTCTGAGAACACAACGCAGTATTAAATAGGATGCAGTCTATTATCTAGTCCATTTGGTCTAAAACTGAATCATGTCTTAGGTTACAGTTCAGACTGATTATATGGGCAAAGTTTAGCAACTGATTCTAATGAATGTAGCTCAAATAAGTCTAATCAAATTACTGGTAATTCCATTTGCAGACTTCTGAGGCTGGATGCTTGCTGTGTTGAAGATGTTGACTGGGATAATCTTCTTGAGCATAGGTAAGCAATTCAACTGAAGCTGATGTTGTGATACTGTATGATTTCTTATACCCTTTTTTATGTTGAACCTGTTGGTACAGCTGATAAAATTCTATGCTGTTAAAGTGAAAACAAATAAATTCTATGCATTTCACCTTTCAAAATGGAAGTTGATACCTTGTTACCCAAACTTTTTTTTAAGCTAAAAATTTCACTAATAAAAGAAAAGAAAAACAGAAACAGGAGATGTGAAACCCATCACCACACTTCATATAAAACCTATCCATTTGTGGGAAACTTATCTCTTCTGATCATGTTTGTTGTTTGCTGCAGGTCTGGAGATGTTACTCTGAAACGTTGGAGACAGATGGTGAATCACATTGGTACCCATGGACTGCAATCGTTTGCAGAACAAGTAGAAGTGCTCGCTGAACGCTATTGTCCTGAACTACTTGAAGTCAGAGAAGCTCTTGACAGCAGAGCTGTAGTTGATTGAGGTGTGGATGCGTGAGCTGCGGGCTCGACAGAGAGGTTGCCAAGAAGGTCAAGCCCAGAACAAAAAGTCTACTTTACAGACTAAACTGGTGCTTCTAATTTGATACTCATAGTTCCAATGTCTGAAGTAATTATGTACTTGGTCCGGCACTGAAAAACTGCCAATGAACAAAATTCATCAACACTTGTACTTCAGGCACCCTACTCCCTGCATAAATAATTAAAAGCTATGTGGAAGAGGGGCATTGCCTTGGTTACCGAAAATCTATTGATTTCAAATGGTTCAATGGCTTTCTATGCATCTATGAAGGCATTAACTATTTCATTAAATCAGCTTTACCAACAACCATGATGTTTTAAATTCTACTCTTTTTGGTCAGCTGTGAATAAATCTTTTATGGACTGAGTGTCAGTTTGTACTAACTCTCTGCATTGCATTTGTAACATCCAGAACTCCATCAATTCAAAACTACTCATATTCAGTAATATACTGCACACCCCTTCTCAGTTATCAGTCGCCCAAATTCCTATAATCAGAACAAGGAGCAGTCTCTTTCTGTCTCTGTTTCTCTTGCTTCCTAGTCAAACGTACAAGTTGATGTCACAACTATGGGACCAGTTTGGTTTAGAATGGTCCCCAAATAATACCAAGTAATGAGCATTTTATGACACCAGGCATCATCCCTTCCCATGCCAATACCTTAAATCTGTTCATAAGAGACTCTCTCCCTCAACCACCACTCAGCTCTCTTCATGGTCAAGGATTTTGCAGAGTTCATCTCTACTTAGACGACTACAACAAGAGTGAATTTGTTCAAAAAATGTTGAGTCTTCTGCTATCCGTTATGATGGTAATGATACTGGTAAAACCAGGGTTACTAGTGTCAGTTAATGAAGCTCATCTCTCTTATGGACACTACCAGACTTCATGTCCAAATGTTGAAGCCTTAGTCAAGGATACACTTGTACCCATTTTCTTGACTGATTCTACTGCTCCTGCATCTTTCTTAAGGCTCCTGTTCCATGACTGTCAAGTTCAGGTAACTCTTTCATATGCCTAGCTCATAATCTAGATTTATGCTGGTTGTTCGACTTTTGAAGTTTTACAACTTGAGCTTGGTTCATATGCATATGCATGGAGAATTGATTCATGGTTTTGTGTATATGCAGGGTTGTGATGCGTCAATATTACTCAACTCTGAACGCAGAAACACTGGTTCAGAGATGATTTCCTCAAAAAACTTCATGATAAGAAACCGCGAATCAATTGGGTTGATAAAATCAGTTGTGGAATCAGAGCGTCCAGGGAAAGTCTCTTGTGCTGATATTATTGCTTTAGCTGCTAAAGAGTCAGTAGTCTTCACTGGAGGACCTCAAATTCAAGTTCCTCTTGGAAGGAAAGACTCAACAAGTTCAAGTTATAAACAAGCTGATCTGAGTCTACCTTCACCTCAAGTGAGTGTAGATGGAATGCTTCAAATCTTCATATCTAAAGGAATGAATCTCCAAGAATCTGTCGCCATGTTGGGTAAAAAAATCTTAGTCATTGCTTGCGTAGATATAAGAGTTCATAATCTGTTTTGGGGGTTCAGCTATGTTTATTAGTTCATTTGTGGTTTTGTTTTCAGGAGCACATACATTAGGTGTTGGACATTGTCTGAATATTGTGGACAGATTATACAATCCTAAACACACCAACAGCGACGCCGCCTCTGCTAACAATATGTTGGAAAAAGGTTATGAAGTTGTACTGATGATGCAATGCCCAACTAGAGTTCCTCTAACAAACCTTCAGTTTGTGCCTAATGATATAACTCCCCTAACCTTTGATAATCAGTACTACAGAGATATCATTTTTGGCAGAGGTTTATTTGGTATCGACTCGAGCATCTCAAAGGATCCAAGAACATCTCCCATTGTTAAGTCGTTTGCGGAGGATCAAAACTACTTTTTTCAAGTCTTTGCTTCTGCATTTGTGAAGCTTTCCTCAACAAATGTGCTTACAGGGAATTTGGGTCAGATTAGGAGTGATTGCAGTAAATTAAATTGAACTCATCTTTGTACTTGATGGTGATCTTGTTGTCAAGCAACAAGATCTGTGTAATTTCTAGACTTGGAACAAGACATAGATTATCTGTTAAAACTTAAAAGTACAAATAGTCCTTTCTAAGATTTTGAGTTCAATTTTTCGCACTCTCTTGCTTAATCATTAGTATTGGAAGTACTTCAGTACTGTTGAATGCAATGCATTATTGCTATTGCAGTACTGCTTATACGGCAGATATGGGTCTAAACTACGTACGCCGGTGTAATTGATATCTGAAAGACTACACAAAATTATAAGAATTTGAATTTGAATATAAGTTTCACATAAAAGGTCAATACAATAGCTTCATTATCTGAATATAAACAGGAAATAGAACAGATTAACAGGCCTATGTTGTTGGCTCAGCTAAAAGATTTGGACAAGTAGAAGTAGATGCATCGTCGTCTTTAGAACTCGAACTCGTTGTATCCTGCTGCTGGCCACTGGAGCTGCCATAATCCAGAGATTTTCTGAAGTTCTTTGAATAAACTGCATCCATTTTCTTTTTGTAAGTTAATGATAGACGACTTGTCACCTCCTCCAGTTTCTTCTGCAATTGAATTAATATGCCAGGCAATACAGATTTTGCATCCTTCAGCAATGCATCCACCACATCCTGCCAAGATTCGCCGTACAAGCGTTTAATGCAACCAAGATGTAGCACTTTAAAGTGATCCTCGAGAAGTATACTTTCCATGTTAATTGTATCCTCCACAATCTTCTGTTAGAAATCCTCGACACGCTCAATAGTACCTTTTACCAACTCAAATTGCCTATCGCGTTCGCATCTGTCATCTTCACATTTAAACAGGTTCTTCTCATAAACACTTTTCTTGAATTGGTGGTATGTATCACCACCTGTCAGAGTAGTCTCCGCAGACACCCAAGAATCATTCAGTACCGCAACTCCAAGTTCCGTCCTTCCGCTAGCTAAAATTCTCTCCGTCGTAAGCTGATAACTTGGATTATCAACTTCACATTTTGAGAGACATTTCCTCCTTTTTGATGCTGGAGCCTCAAAACATGTCTGCCGTTCATCCTTTTGGGGCAAGGTACCATATTTCAGCAAATCTCTAACCATTTCTCGCAATTCAGCTCTTGAAATTATCTCTTTACTGTACAGATAAAGACATTTCAGGTATTTCTTATACTCATCAGGATTTCTAAACTTGTCCTTCCTGACTTCCGCAAAGAATCTGTAGTTCTCATACATGGCCTTATTGGAGTTTGCTTTAACCCTCCGTGTAGATTTCAGTAATACCCGATTCTGGTCTGCACCATCATCTTCGATTGCATATTCTTTAGGCAAGAAGATCATGTTGAATCCCAGAATAAGTTTTGAATGGCCTCTGAGGATTTCTTTGATCCTGGTTGCTACAAACTCCAAATTGGTGGAGTCGTAGGTCGGCAAGGACTTGAATTCTTTCATTACTTGAAGGAATTCATCAAACTTTGATGTTTTCTGGACAGCCTTTATGTAAGCAGCGCAATCTTCTTCTCTAGGTCTCTTCATCTTCATCTTTGCTTAATCAAAATTGAACTTAACCTTGATAATTGATCACAGGCAGAACCTTTATTGAGAGAGAGAACAGTACGAGAAAATAGATTACAAAGGGGATCTAGTGTCAATCAGTGAAGTTAGGGTTTTTGATAGTTTGATTTAGAGATATCGATTAAGAAATGGGTTTCTAAATATAGGCCTTAAATGAGTTTTCCTTTTGGCGCAATTTCTGGGGTTTCTCCCATCAAATTTCTAACTTGTGATAAAAACAGAGTGGAAGGAACAAGGCATCAATTTTGCTTGGGGCACGCGGAATAGTTCTAAAGGCGCCATGTAAAATTTATCATGGACTGAAAATATTACTCCAGAACAGTGAACATGATTCCATTTTTAGAGAATACTTATACTGTTCATGATGTAGATAGATCAAGCATGGATTTCACAAATCTCCTAAGTTCCTTTGTGCTCTTTGAGAACTTCCTCAATTATTCAAGTCGAGCACAATTACGAGGAAGTTCCAATCAACAAACTTAGTTGTTGAATTGATATTGCACATGGAACAAGATCTATCAATGTAATCAATGGCTTTTATTATGCATGATGTTTTCGGGCACCCCTTTTTTTGGGAGCAAATTCCAAGAACAGGTTTCTCAGTTCTGTGAATCACAACTTGATAAATCTGTTTTAACAGATAGTTCTATTCGAGTAGGAATAGGGTTGTAAGTGTGATTTGAAACTCTTTGAGTGATAAGTTGAGTAGTACTCTTAGATTGACCCAGTTTTTTCTTGGAATAGGGTAACATCTTTTGATGAGATTTTTTCTTTGATTCTGAATTGGACAATCGATCAATAACAAAGCTAAATGGTCTGAAATCATTAGTTTGTGTGCAATTAACCTGATCTTTGTCTTTTTCAGAAAAGTAATCCTTGTCACTGTTAGAAACAGTTTTTCTTAACTGGATATTAGTCAATGGATTATGTTTTGAATCACATCTCTTTTGATTCTTGCAGGTGGTTAGACTGTTTGGATCAAGATGTTGTTTATTAGTTAAGAGATTCTGAAAATTAGAATCACATATCCTTGTCTTAACTAATAAATCTTTTCTGACATTAAACCGATTGGCAGAATTTTCCGATTCAGTTTCAAGAGGAAAAAATATTGTATTCTCATCTTGAGATTGACTAGATGTGATTATCATCCAGTCAGGAGATTCATGAATTTCAAGAATTTCTTGAAGCACGTTGTTTCATGAGACCTGTATTTTATCAAAGAATTTTTGATGATTCTTTTGATGGATGAATAATAGATATTATCTTTTAGATTATATTTTCAGCAAGCTTTATAAATAATTTAATCCTATCACTGTCTGAGTCGTGCATCACAGGTGTTTGTTTTCTTATTAACTAGTTATGGTTAATATTTCCTGGGTTGTGTTCAACAAATGAACAAACAGTATTGAGCCGTTTATCAAGATTTGAAAACAAACTGACTTTCTGAAGAGTATGCTTTAAATACAATATATCATCATCTTGTTCTACGTTAACTGAAGCAGCCATAGATTCAAATCTTATAGGTTGGATCGCACCAAACACAGATTGTTAGATCTTTTAGTGTTTGCCCTGCTCTGATACCAATTGAAAAAATGAGGGTACCCAAATACACCACAATCTTTTATTTATCAACCTATAATTCCTTTACCAAGTGTCATCGTCTATGGACAGAGTCGAGACAATACAACAACGTTGGTACAAACTTTGTGTGATCGTCTATGAATACGAGATCGAGACAATACAACAACAAGATCACTTGTGTGATTGACTATGGATTCAAGATCGAGACGATACGACAACAAAGTGTTCACTTGATAATATGTACAGTGTTCAACCGAAACTCTATAGGATCAATATCAAGTGTTATGGAGTTAACATACGTGTGTAATTTACTTAATTATAATAACAATTATAATGCGGAAAACAAAGTACATGACATAACAAGATTTTGTTAACGAGGAAACCGCAAATTTAGAAAAACCCCGGGACCTAGTCCAGTTTTGAATACTCTCAGAATTAAGTCGCTATACAAAATCTAATACCAACTTCGTATAGTTGAGACCAAGTAGATTGCGCCTTCGACTTCTAGAGTCACGCATGTGAATAGAAAGTCCTTTGGATCGTATTCCAAACAGCAAAGGAAGAATATGTTTGGTAACTACTCTAATCAATCTTTGCTATAAAGATATGTGAGTTTTTGACAAAGGATCTTTCGTTTAAACTAAT
The DNA here is from genome assembly GCA_023531105.1 of Papaver atlanticum. Taxonomy (NCBI): domain Eukaryota; kingdom Viridiplantae; phylum Streptophyta; class Magnoliopsida; order Ranunculales; family Papaveraceae; genus Papaver; species Papaver atlanticum. Next base: position 1,982,327 of record JAJJMB010014260.1, read on the forward strand.
AAACTCTTTTGTATGGTTAGGTCAATCTAAACTTTGATTACCGAAATAATCAAATTCTAGATTCGCATACAATCAACATAGATCTCAAAGGGAAACTATAAGGCGATGCCGATCTCACGCAACTAGTAAATCAAGTCTATCAAGGATAAACACGATTCTAGTTGGATCTTATCCGATCAAGGTTTATGCACTAAACCCACAAGATACAAAAACTAATAAGAATTCTTCTACGTCTTCAAATCTTTTATTGCTTTCAATACCTGCACAACACCACTTAAATCCTCTTGTGAGCAATCACGCACAGAATGGAGTCTGTTAGCAATGGATTATCACATGATGTCTTTAGACCTGAAAATGGTTCTAAAGATCCCGTCAATACTTTTATCTAGTTTGAGTGAGCCTTATATCAGAAGACAAGGTTCTCAAGAATAAACAAACTAGGTGCAATCAAAGTTTCAACAACCGTTAGTCAATCAAATCAATAATCGAAAAATTACAATAACAATGCAACTATCTAGTTTCCCTCCAAAGGTACTCGTAGAACTTCTTGATCCCGTAGAAGTCTTTAAACGAGCAGTCGTAAGAGATTTCACCTAATTAGGGTACTTTCCTCTCAGAATAGACGGCTCCACCAGAAACAATAAAAATGAAGTTTACCTGGCTCTTAGGATGGTTTGCAAGAAATGCAAACTCAAGTATTCATAGACCAAGGTTGTTTGGACAACAAGGAAATTCCAAAACCGAAAATATTCTCAGGATATTAACATTAAAGTACCTAATTTCGGTTTTCCTATTTCCAATTAATTACTAAACCATATTTCCGAAAACTCTCTTAGAAAACTTCTATTATTAGTCTAGCATATTAACTAATAATATTTTCCATAGGATATGCTTTAATTGATGGTAAGAGTTATGTACATGTTCAAATGATGTCGACATCTAGAAGTTTCTCAGCAAACCCTAATTCCAAGCTTCACACAAAACATAAAGAGATATGTGCATATTGGAAACTCGGTTTTGATCCTTGGGATCGGTTGTACCAAACTCACAATGTAACTTGTGATCGGTTATACCATGCTTCCAAAACTAGGTTGTGACCGGTTATACCTTGCTTCCCAGAGGTAGCTTGTGGTCGGTTACACCTTACTTTCCGAGTTAGCGAGTGACCGATTACACCTTGGTTCCCAGAGAAACTTGTGACCAATTACAACTAACTTCCCAAATTAACTTGTGATCGGTTACACCTTGCTTCCAAAAGGTAGCTTGTGACCGATTACAACTAACTTCCCAATGTAGCTTGTGACCGGTTACACCATGCTTCACAAAGTAGCTTGTGACCGATTACAATTTTCTACACATCATAGGTTATGACCAGTTATACCTTAAGTCCCAACATAAGTTAAGATGGGTTCTACCTTGTCATCTTCCATTGGTCATTCAAAAGATATTCAATAAAGAACAAGACCAATCATGATTTCCCTTTCGCTAATGAAAAAAGTTCATACATCTACTTCCTTAAACCAATGTAATAACACAAGGTTTCCTAGGATGAAATCAACACCTATTTGTTATACATAATCAAGTAATTAAATACACAAGATTATGTCGATGTCGTATTTACGAAGTTCCAAAACATAAGCATTTGTACTTCGTAATATGTTTCCTTGATACTTTGATCATAATGTTGTGACCAAGTCTAATCACTAGATATACAGCTTCACATGTTATGTTTTTCAATATAGCACAACTTGAAAGATACGTTAGGAATGGAAACAAGATCAAGTCAATATTACTAACCTCTAGTGGAAGGATGATGTCTTCATTGTAGTCGTTGCTTCTTCTCATTCTTCAGGTCTTTAGAGTAATACTTGTATGTCTCAACATTCATAGACTTTCTAGTCTAACCTAAACAAAGTTGACTGTAATATTTAATCAAGCGAATCTAGATGAGTTTTGGTACTAAAATATGACAACCAAACTTGACATACCAACGCTTGGTGGGTTCAACCGAGCTATGCTCTAACACGTACTATGAAAAAAAATGCTCACGAACAGGAATACAGTACACGTGCCAGGTACTTGTACTTACCCTGTTGAATATTTTTAGATGCATCAGTATTATTTTCTATGGGATAATCGGCATTTGAACAACTCTCTAAAAACACTATCTAGACATATTTGATCACATTATAACCTATGGTTGTAACTAAAGATTAAAGTATTAAAGTGTTATATGAAAATGGTTAAGCTTATCGTTCGTCTAGCTAGTTTCGGCTAACCTTTCATGAGCAAGTCATTGTACACGGTTCGGTTACGATTCATCCTAACCAGACTGTTATTCTGTTATGTTAATTTCCAGTCAAGTTTTTCATCAAACGGTGATTATTGATTGCTTGATTTCAAAGATACCTTAGCTTAAATCTAAAGCAACCTTGATCTTGAAAATATATAAGGAGAACCTCAAACGACTGAGATTTTTGAATCCCTGACACTATTCTTGTGTTTCCTAGTTTTAAACTAGGTTTAGCGACTAAAAAGACTTCACCCAGGGATCCGTGAAGCCATGTACAACTATATTTATCTTGATAGTTCTTGTATCCTTATCTTGTTGCTGATTGTTGAGCCTTTAGCTCCAACAGGCGAGATAGATAGAAATCGCAAAGTTCTTCAACTCAGACTTTGTGATTCCACAGGTATATTCCTCGAGAACGATTCTTTGTTGAAATCAGAGTAGGAATTACTTGTGAGGTGCATAATTATCTAGGATGCTCTTCGGGAGTCGTAAGTACCGAATTTTGAGGTTTGATAGACTTTGTCTATTGCAATCGATTTCCTATCTCACCTTGATCTTTGATCAGAACGGCAATCACATACAGGCTTATATGTGGGAGGCATATTGGTTTAAAGTCTTCAATTGAGTTGAAAAAAACTCTTAGGCTGTAAAGGACGTCATCTAAGGGAATCAATTGCGCGGAGTCTTGCGATATTCAAGAGGCTTAAGGAGCACGATTGTAACTAAATTGTTTTGACGGTAGATTCGGTCTCAACTACATTCCAGTACGAAGTTCTGATAGTATGCTAGTGTCTGTAAAGGCTTAATACATTTTGGTGTTCAAATCTGGACTAGGTCTCCCGAGGTTTTTCTGCATTTGCGGTTTCCTCATTAACAAAAAATTTAGTGTCTGTGTTATTTCTTTTTCAGCATTATATTGTTTATCTTTATAATTGAAATATCACAGGTTGTACGTAAATTAATTAAAGTAGATACGTCCATCGTAATTGTTGGATACGACTTGATTGATCTTGGAAATTGATTTTTGGAATCGTCCAAGTACTCTCACGGTATAATCAGGTCCACGGACTATTTTCCGAATACATATTGATTGTGAGAGTAAAAGATATAAACTCTTCATATAATTCCTGATTGAGATTCATTAAGCTGTAACTCTCGGAATTGTATTTCAGCTTAGTCCATACATGTTTCCTATGAAAAAGTTGGTGGTGTATTTTGGTACCCCTCGCATTTTCAGGTATAAAATCTTGATTCCGATCGAGGATATTGATCCTTATTGGAAGCAACTATCTTTCATGTCGTCCCCAAGAGAAGCTCCCGGTGAAGAATTTGGCGATATGGAACTTGGGCGAATAATCCTCGAAAAGTACCCCACATTGAATAGGTTGGAAAAACAAACTTTGAAGCAAAAGTTGATGCTAATTGTTTACCCTTTCATGGAAGAAAATGAAGAAACCCTGAAACAAGATCCACCGGGTAGACCACCTGCCACAAAGACAAGGGCAAAAGAAAGTACACAATTGAAACACTATTTGAGTACGGATAGAGATCTACCCGGACATAAGCATACCGAGGCAGCACACCAAGAGGGGCCGTCTAAAAAGAAAAGAGGTCGTCCAAGGAAAGAAACAATAACACCAACGGTTTCAAACTTGAATCCAAATAGAACTCCACCTCTTGAGATTCAAGCAAGTTTGGAAGTTGTTGTAAAGAAAAGGGGTCGGTCGAGGAAGGATACAACTACACCAACGGATCAACAAGTGAAGCCAAATATTACACCTACTAAGAGTCAAACAAGTCAAGGAGATGTTGTAAGGAAAAGAGGTCGTCCGAGGAAGGTAATAAAATCGGTATTGGATGAGTATCTCATACAACTCCCTCAAATTATTCAAGAGTTAGTTATTGGTACCGACAACGTCCCAGAGGATGGAAATTGCGGGTTTCATGTTGCCTCCCAATAATCGGGACACCTAAGTGAAGCGGTTGCGGAGAATCTCACCCATGTCAATATATAATAAAGAGGATGTCTGTCCGGCTTGAATAAACAAGGAGTTTTATATATCAATAATGCTAGAAGGTTCGATGGAAGATAAGGAAGTGACTTTCAAGGGACTGCTATCTAGTGCAAAAGGCACGGAGGAAAATGCACCGATTAAATGGGAGCATTGGATGAGGATGCCGGAGTGTGGCCATCTATTGACGGATACGTGGACATGCGTAGTTAACTTTTTTAGTCATGTAGGTTGTCTAACGTTTGCAACAAAACATGCGGTTTGTGTAGAGCAGCTCAAGTATAGAAAAATTGTTATGCCTTTGGTGGATAACAATCATTTTATTGGTCTATAACTGTACAAGGAATGCCCATTACCTTCTCTTTGTAGGTTTAGCTTTTGGGGAAAGTTCTTAAACAACAAGAGCGAGGAATGGGTGAAACTTTATGAGGACGATATGAAACTTTGGAATGCTCTAGATGAGTCCATCAAAGGTCCCATAGATTTGACTGAAGGAGATTCAATAGATTTGATTGAACTCCCTCCAATAATTTTAAATGAAGGGATTCCAATATATTTGAGTGATGAGTGATTTTGGTTAGAATATAGTGAATCCTTTTGTGATCGCATTCGTATTTTGTGTAACGTACTTTGGAGTACTACTAATGAATGAAATGGATGTGGTATTTATGGTGTTTACCCCTTCCAAATTCTCTAAGTCGTTATTATTTTTTATTTCCTAATCCGCCGACCAAGTGTTTTACTCACTAGTTTGCATCATAATTATCATACGACAGTGTCGACTATTAATCTCTGACACAACTGATTTGAATTTTCCCCAGGGTCGGCATGGTAAAAATTTGTTAGATTGACAACTAATTTACCCTGAAAACACTGGATAAGAAATCCTGGGATAGTCGTCATGATGGTGGTCCTCCTACAATGAAGACTATCTATTAGTTATTGTTATTGAAGATGTAAACCCCGACGACTACTAAGGGACAAAAAATCTTATGTTCCTGTATCCTCTTCTCACCATAGTCATCAATGTAGTATATTAAACCCATTTTCGAGTGTGTCGTTGTCGACATGGTAAGAAAACTTTTTAATTCCACCTATATTGGAAATAAATAACATGTACCTGGACATGAAAAGACGAGGGTACCCAAATATACCTCAATCTAAAACTTTTCCACCTATAAGTCCTCTTACCGAAAGTGATTCTCTATGGACTGAGTCGAGACAATATAACGAATTGGTATTCACACTTTGTGTGGTCGTCTATGGATACGAGATCGAGACAATACAACAATCAAAGTGTGATTACTTGATAATAGGTTCGGACTTAACCAAACTATATAGGATCTGTTAGAGCATATCTCGGTTGAACCCACCAAGCGTTTGTAAGTCAAGTTTGGTTGTCATATTTTAGTGAATCAAAACTCATTTAAAGAGTCACTTGATTATTTACTAGAGTCAACTTCGTATAGGTTAGCTAGAAAGTTACTAGGATATGAGACTTACAAGTATTCGTATATAAGACATCGACATAATCGTATGAATGCTATTGTGATTATGTATGGGTATGGGTGAAGATTTCGTCCTAGGAAACAATGTTTTACATTCGTTTAAAGGAAGTACATTCATAAACTTGTTTTGTGAATCGAAAGGGAAATCGCTAGGATTATTGGTATTGTTATTCATTGCAAATCTTTGGATTACCAATATGTGTGTTTAGTATAACCGCTCATAACTTGTTTATGTATCTTGGTAAACCTATTCACAATGCCAGACTTTTGTATTGGTATGACTTTTATTAGTGAAACCGATCTTAAGTAATCACTTGAGATGGTATGATCGATTTATTGTAATTGGTATGACCAACTCTAGACATTGGGGAACCGATCCTAGTAAGAGGTGCAACCGATCATAAGAGGGAATCGATCCTTGTAAGAGGTACAACATGTTTTTAGTAATTGGGGAACCGATCCTATGACTTGTGCAACCGAATACAAGTTTATACCATAAATACGTGGTAACCGATCCTAGTACCTAGTCAACCAACTTTTGGTAACTAGCGTGACTAATCTTAGTACCCACATGGAGGTAGAACCGAAACTTGTTTTGGTTGAACCGTGAAACCCATGATTGGTGAATTGATAGGATAATCAATCACATAGTTCTTGGAAGTCAGATGAACCAATTCTAATCTTGTTTGGAAGTGTGGCAAATCGGTTCCAAGATTGTAAATATGAAAAAGGATTTACAAAGTAAAGATGTCGACATACTTTGAACATGTGCAGTAACTCTTATCTTTTATTGTTCAAAGATATTCCTTAATAGCTAAAGAAGAATCCCGGATCGAAATAAATTGAGAATCTTGTAATTAAGGTTTTTAGTTTTTATATGCTTTTAATTTCCATCAATTAAATGCATATATTTAGAAAACAAAATTAGTAATGTGCATTTACTAATTGGAGATTTTCTACTGAGATTTCGGTTAATATTTGGACTGTGCATTTCCAGGAATTATGAAAACCGATTTGGACTTTATTGCATATCTTTGAGAATATTCGGTTTTGGAAATTCCTTGGTGTCCAAACTTCCTTGGTCTATAAATATTGAAGTTTGCATTTCAAGAAAACTAATCCTAAGAGCCAGCAAAACTACCTAGTTGTGTTGTTACTGGTGGAGCCGTCTATTCGAAGAGGAAAGTACCCTAATTAGGCGAAATCTCTTACGACCGCTCGTTTTAAAGACTTCTTTAGCATTGGGAAGCTCTACGAGTACCGTTGGTGGGAAACTAGATAATTGCAGTTTATTATTAGTTTTCGATTGATTTGATTGACTAACGGTTGTTGAACTTTGATTGCACCTAGTTTGTTTATGCTTGAGAATCTTCTCTTCTGATATAAGATTCACTCAAACTAGATCGAAGTGTCGACGGGATCTTTAGAACTGTTTGTAGATCTAAAGACATCTTGTGATAATCTATTGTTAACAGACTCCATTCTGTGTGTGATTGATCACAAGAGATTCAAGTTGTTTGTGTGCAGGTGTTTATTGAAGATCTAAGAAGATTTGAAGACAAATAAGATTTCTTTTGAGTTCATAATCTTTGGTGTGCACAAAACTTGATCAGCTGGGGATCCAACTATAATCGGTTTATCTTTATGATAACCTTGATTGATTAGTTGAGTAGATCGGTATCAATACAATTCTTTGTGATTCAAAGTATTGATTGCATAGTCTAAAACAATTACTTTGGTAGTTGTTGAAGAGATAGATCTAAGAACCTGACAAAGGAGTTTATTGGGATAAACGGAAGAGCCTTTTGTCAAAATCATATCACTTTGTTTGAAAAGAGTTGTTACCGAACAGATTTGTTGTTCCTTTACTGTTTGGAATACGAACCAAAGGAATTGTTCCAAGTGCATGACTTATTACAAGTTGGAGGCGCAGGGATACTGAGGGAACTAGGTGAACTATAGGTTTAGTTGCTTGGTCTCAACTATACGAAGTTGGTTTAGATTTTGTATAGCGGCTTAATTCTGATAGTATTCAATTCTGGACTAGGTCCCAGGGTTTTTCTGCATTTGCGGTTTCCTCGTTAACAAAATCTTGCTGTGTCTTTTACTTTTCTATTTCCGTAATTATAATTGTTTTATTATAATTAGAAGTAAAATACACAAACGTTAATTCCTATTTACTTGATAGCAATCCTATTGTGTTTGGTTAAGTCCGAACCTATTATCAAGTAAACATACTTCGTTGTTGTATTGTCTCGATCTTGTATCCATAGTCAATCACGCAAGTTATCTTGTTATCGTATTGTCTCGATCTCGTATCCATAGACGATCACACGAAGTGTGAACCGATTAGTTGTATTGTATCGACTCAGTCCATAGAACTTTTGGAGAAAGGACTTATAGGTAGAAAAGTTTTAGATTGAGGTATATTTGGGTACCCTCGTCTTTTCAGGATCACTATCGAGTAATACGGAGTTAACGTTTGTGTAATTTACTTTAAATTATAATAACAACAATTATAATTACGGAAAACAAAAGTAAATGACACAGCTAGATTTTGTTAACGAGGAAACCGCAAATGCAGAAAAACCCTGGGACCTAGTCCAGAATTGAATACTCTCAGAATTAAGCCGTTATACAAAATTACACCAACTTCGTATAGTTGAGACCAAGCAACTAAACCTATAGTTCACCTTGTTTCTTCACTATCCCTGCGCTTCCGACATTCAATAATTGCACGCACTGGAACAATTCCTTTGGTTCGTATTCCAAACAGTAAAGGAAAACCAAATCTGTTCGGTAACAACTCTATTCAGTCTCAGTAATATGAGTTAGACATAGGCTCTTCTGTTTAATCCAATAAACTCCTTTGTCGGGTTTAGATTAATCTAATTAACAACTACCAAAGTAATTGATATTAGATTTTGCAATCAATAATAAGATCTACCAAGATATTAAATACTGATGCCGATCTACGCAACTAATCAATCAAATCTATCAAAGATAAACCGATTATAGTTGGATCCCAGCCGATCAAGTTTTGTGCACACCAAAGATTATGAAACCCAATAAGAAATCTTATTTGTCTCCAAATCTTCTTAAATCTTCAATAAACACCTGCACACCACAACTTGAATCTCATGTGATCAATCACGCACAGAACGGAGTTTATTAACAATGGATTATCACAAGATGTCTTTAGATCTACAAACAGTTCTAAAGATCCCATCGACACTTCGATCTAGTTTGAGTGAATCTTATATCAGAAGAGAAGATTCTCAAGAATAAACAATCTAGGTGCAATCAAAGTTCAACAACCATTAGTCAATCAAATCAATCGAAAACTAATAATACTGCAATTATCTAGTTTCCCACCAACAGTACTCGTAGAACTTCTTGATCCCACAAAAGTCTTTAAACGAGTGGTCGTAAGAGATTTCGCCTAATTAGGGTACTTTCCTCTCCGAATAGAAGGCTCCACCAGTAACAACACAACAAGGTAGTTTTGCTGGCTCTTAGGATAGTTTGCTCGAAATGCAAACTTGGGTATTTATAGACCAAGGAAGTTTGGACACCAAGGAATTTCCAAAACCGAAATATTCTTAAGATATGCAATATATTTCCAAATCGGTTTTCATAATTCCTAGAAATGCTCTGTCCAAAAATTACCGAAATCCTAGTAGAAAATCTCCAATTAGTAAATGCACATTACCAATTTTTATTTTCCAGGGATATGCATTTTAATTGCTGGTAATTAAAAGCATATAAAATTAACAACCTTAATTAAAAGATTCTAAACTTATTTCGGTCCGGGATCTCCTTGAGTTATTAAGGAATATCTTTGAACAATAAAAGATAAGAGTTACTGAACATGTTCAAAGTATGTCGACATCTTATTTCTTTGTAAATCCTTTTTCATATTTACAATCTTGGAACCGATTATACCACACTTCCAAACAAGTTTAGAACTGGTTCATCTGATTTCCAAGAACTATGTGATTGATCAAATATCAATACACTAATCATGGGTTTACGGTTTTACCAAACACAAGGATCAGTTCTACCTTAATATGGTTACTGGGACCGGTTACCAGGATCGGTTACATCAATTACCAGGACCAGTTACCATATTCTTATGGTATTACTCGTGATCGGTCACACCATTTACCAGGATCGATTACACCAATTACCAAGGTGTGGTTACACCAATTATAAGGATCGATTACACGCTCTTTTGTGATCGGTCACACCAATTACAAATATTGATCATACCATCTTAGGTGATTTCTTAGGATCGGTTACACTAATAAAAGTCATGCCAATACATAAGTCAGGCATTGTGACTAGTTTTACAAGATACATAACAAGTTATGATCGGTTCTACTAACTCACACATATTGGTAATCCAAAGATATGCAATGAATAACAATACCAATAAGCCTAGCGATTTCCCTTTTGATTCATAAAACAAGTTCATGAATGTACTTCCTTTAAACGAATGTAAACATTGTTTCCTAGGACGAAATATTCACCCATACCCATACACATGATCGCAATAGCATTCATATGATTATGTCGATGTCTTATATACAAAGTTCAAAAGATAAGCGTTAACACTATGTATAATCATTCACAGCTTCGCAGTTATGTTTTCAATATAGCACGACTTGAAAGATACGTTGGGAATGAAACAGTTCAAGTCAAAATATTACTAACCTCAAGAGAAAGGATGATGTCGTCGATGTAGCTTTTTACTTCTTCACATTCTTCAAGTCTTCGAGTAATACATGTATGTCTCATTATCCTAATCTTTCTAGCTTAACCTAAACGAAGTTGTCTCTAGTACATAATCAAGCAACTCTTAAATTGAGTTTTGATTCAATAAAATATGATAACCAAACTTGACATACCAACGCTTGGTGGGTTCAACCGAGCTATGCTCTAATAGGACAAAATAAGACAAAGATCGCCATTTCTATTAATTCTAAATTGATAACCCTTACGACTATTAAGGAGTCGTCAATGTACATAAACCATAGTTTGCTGGCTCGTCATAGTCGTTGGTGTAGGAAGATTCAATCCTTGCCGAATGTAACATTAGTGAGTAACTGAGATACACTCAACACTTAATTAGAGCATACAAACCTTAAAAACTAAACCCTAACACATTTGGGACATATATAATATCTTTTTCCAGTACATACTTTTTTAGGAGAGGTAAATAGCTTCATCTTACCATCATAATATGGATTTGTGTATGATAGAAGGTTGATTGTAGCAACTTCATCTTCATAAGGAGCTAGGTTCTCATCTATCCAATAGAAAAACCCACAGCAGGTGTATTTTGAAGCATACGGTTGATATACATCTCCTATTGCAGCTTTCATGAGAAATAAGAACCAATTGGTAATGATGCACTTGAACCTTCCATTCTTTATGATTGGTTGAAGATGAAGTTGAAAGTTCTTTTATATTAACAACACACTTAATGTCTAGGTTTTGAAAATTCTAGCCGTTGAGCATTTAATGGATTGTACTTTGTACTTAAAAGTATTATTTTTATATTAACAACATGTTATAGGTTACATTAGTCATCTGAGTATATACTTTAGTACCCCAACGACTACAAATAGACGGCAAGGTCGAACATTTCAAACCATGACGATTTACTACTACTTTAACATTGTTTAAACCTGTAGAAAAAGACTAAGTTTCTAAAGAAAGTGAAACTGAAATTAACATAAGTTTAAGAGTTACTGAGAAGTTTAAAACCACAACCATAATCTAAGAGTTGAAAACATAATATAAAATGTATTAGAAACACTCCACAACACAAGCATATCAAACACATTTTCACGGATCCTTCTCATTGTCATTATCTTCCTTCACTTCATCAAGGTTTGCAGCATCATCAACTTTTTCTTCTAACTCCTTTGGTGAACCTATGTAGTCATCATCCTTATTTGTAATAGGGGTTCACTCCAGAAAAGTCAGATGCCTCGAAAAAAAGTCTTGGATCATAATCATCTCCATCATATTCCTCTTCTTCTTCCTCTGATGACGAGCCTTCAACATAATTGAGGGGATTGCTGGGACTGTTCATTTTCCTTAGGAATTGTTCAGGATTACTCTTAATTCGGGAAAATAAGTCTTCTAAAGGGTTATGTTCTTCAGTTACATCACAAGGACCTTTTGAAGGAGGATAAACCTTTTCAATCCAGGATAACACCTCTGCTACATTGGTAGGATGAAGGAGATCTTCTATGTTATCCTCTTAGAACCTAAAAAATAAATAAGTACAAGCTATGAACACATAAAAGAGTGTTAAAAATATAATAGTTGGCATGTTATAGTTTTCACGACCACGCCGATGATAAGTGTGACTAAACAGTCGCCACCTTAATATTTCAAAACAATAACGACTAATACCCTAAAATTTACTTAGGAAATGGAAGTTCCTGTGACATGGAGTCGGCATGTTATAATTTGAAGAAGAAGACGATGAAAATAAATACAAATAGTCGTCATCTTTGAGGCTTTACTAACGTGCCGACCATGGTTATTGTTTCACAGTCGCCATTAGCAGTATCAAAGTCGACATGATTTTCATCCTTCGACAGTACCGACTAACACTAAATCTCTAAATTCGTCATTTTTCTAATATATCGACCTTGACGACATCAACCCAGTATGATTTTAGATAATCTAGCCTAATATGATAATCATACCATACAAAAGGATAATGGGTTTGAGTATAAACATCACTTACAGTCTTCTTCTCGCTGATGAGGGGTTCTTTTCAACATCTTCAAGGATTTCATTATCTGGTTCATTGATTTCACTATATCGATCTTTTCCCTTACCTTTTCCCTTTGATTTTGAGCTTTTGATATCACATGTTGCTTCTGTATTACTATTAATTGTTTAGGATCAACCATTTTGTGGAAAAAGAAAGTTGACGTTTTTCAAAGAGATTGATGGAAGATAAAGGATGAAGAAGATTATGAGGAAGATTAAGCGTTTTTAGGTTTTAAATTTTAGATTTATTGATTTTATGAAATGGGGTATATATTTTTAAATTTAATTAGGTCAAGGGCAATAAGGTAAATTCACCAAATTTAACCACCCATTAGTAAGGGCACTAGGTCCATTTAAATTTGGGTATACCCCAGTCCGGCCAGTTTTCTTTGAGTTTATTAATCCAAAAAAGTTTTTGGACGTGATATTATTTTGTGGGACCATATGTGCAAAGGAATTTCAATGGAACTTCTCAAAAGTGGATCATATAAGCAGCATTACTTATCATGGGTTGGTATGAAGTGAGGTTTATGCCAGTGGGGCCAACTGAAAGTTTGGTTTTGGACGTCCATAAGAGGAAAATCAATATATCACACGATATTTGGGATAATTTTTCTGGCACGTGTTGAACTAAAGGATGATTAGATGACAAGTTGAATTCGGGGGATACAAAAAAAAAATGTACGACGTGCGCCTTATCTATATTATAAAAAGAAGTGGTGTCTTTGTGTCCAGGGAACAAAGACGGTCGAGATTGGCCGAATTGATTTTTTAAGAAGGACAGTCAGGATTATGCCTCATCCCAGATAACTCAACCAAAACATATCTACTTATGCTCAGGCGAATAACGGCTAGACCGTTATGCTATTGTCTCGGACTTTCGGTCCGCATTAGTATTTAACTACCATTCTGACCTCATGTATCCAAATGTTGAAAACTAATTCTCTTCCTAATTTGATAGTTAGTAAAAAAATTACTTTTTGAAGCATGATCATCAGTAATCGTTATTAAATACAAAATGACATTGATATTGTATAATTATTAAATATTTCTCTCAAATCTCTTCCTTCTCTCTCACTCATCTTCTATTCTTTCTCGTTTGATCCATTATTATTTCTCAGCTAAAAAATCCCCTAACTTTTAAGACCCGTAGAAGGGTCAAAGCACTTTCACCAACTAAAATTGAGGAGAACGAAGTAGTGGTTAAGGTACAATTTCATTGTCAATTGAATTTTAGGGGTTTTAGTTGAATATAGTTAGGGGTATCACTGATGTTATAGTAGTTGGGGAAACAAATAAGGTGATTGATTTGATTAAGAAGTTCCACTATAAATGTAACTTTTGTAGTTCTCTTTTGTAACTTAGAGCATCTCCAACAGGACCAAGAGAGTTTCCTATATTCAAGGCCACATAGGTTTTATCAGACTTTTACCAAAATATCTTCTCCAACGGAAGTGTGCAGAGATAAGTTATTCTCATATCCTTTAACCCATCCGGTTCTCTTAGAGGATGTAAGAATGCCTAGCCATCATTTTTCACGAAAAAGTAACCGAAAAAAATAAAAAAGTATATCTAACCAATCAAAGAAACACAAATGGATTACATTAGTAACCTAAATATTAACTGGTTGGAGATTAATTTCTCATATTCCTAAAAATATGGTAAAGCTATTCCGCTGGAGATGCTCTTATAATTTAAAAACATAACCAAAACATCATGATGGACCTTTTATATGGAGATAAATGTTAGAAATTATGCTTGATTTACGATAAAGATGTTTATTTTTAGTGTAAGCAACTTCTTACAGACCATAATCTCACCTATTGAAACTTTACTTTCAATCCCTTCTCAGAGTAAGTTTCTGACATGTAAAAGCCATATAATGATGACCTTTGTATCACCCTAATGATTATGTTTGTTTGACTTTTAAAATAATCCTTAAATTGGATTTGTTAGGATTTTTTGATTTTGGCTAATGAATGTATCGTGAAAACATGATGCCTGTAAATTGTTCCAATGATTGCCCTGAACCTGTATTGGTCTGGACTATTGATGATAACCAAACTATAGTTTTGGAGACATGAACATCTTAATCATTAATGGTGATTGGGCATTCTTTCACAGATATTTCATGCAACTTAGTATTATCTCAATATGACGGTGGTAAACCAAGGTACTCTTTATTCCTTGATTTATGTAGTTTGGTTCTTAGAATTCAATATTAATGTAAAACTAAGACTATCTTGGTTTCAGGCGGTATTTGTACTTTGAGTGAACAATTTTAAGTTTCGTCAACTTGATTTAACCTTTTGGGTAGTGAGGTAGTGAATTGTGCACAACTTGATTTCAATTAAGCATCGTTAGTTATGTGCGGACGAAATAGAAGGCGTACTCTTTTGATAAGTCAATTATGTTTGATGCAAAATATTTGTATCATTAACAATAATTACATTTATATTTTTAATGTAAGAAGAAATGGATCTATAGGTGTGTTTTAATGATGTCAGAATACAACCTCCCAATTACTATTTTTTGTTCTCGTACTGTTTATGTAGTTGCTTTATGACTTAGTTTGGTATTATTTTCAAATGACATGGCTTAACTTTTTTGGATTCGCTTTAAAATGTTCATGATGTATAGTGGTGCAAGTTGGTTTAATAAAGTTGATACAAATTTTTCGAATATTTATCAAACTGAGAATAAAAGTTTTTTCATGTTAAATTTATTAAATCATAATCAATCCATGTTAAAATATTCTACTAAACTTTCTTTGGACGTAAAAAAGAAGTTTCAACTGAATGAGTTTACTTTTAATGAATATTTATCATCACATAATTAAGTCCATGGTATGTCGAAATTAGTCAACATTTATGACTAACACGATTTATAATAATTGTGACAAACAAAACCTAAATCAGTGTTTGGTATGGTTTTTAAAAACCGTTCTGTTTATTAAAAAAAGTAAAAACAGAAAACAGAAAGGAAACACGTTTGGTAAACATGTTTCATAAAAAACGTTTCTCCATGGTCTTCAGTTTTAAAAATGAAAAAAAAATATGAAAACAACATATTATCGTTTTCTCTGGGTTTTTTTCTTCTTTTCAAATAAAATGTATGAGCTATGGTAAAAGAGCTGGGGGTATGATCTCTTCAAAACTCTATTGCATGGTTAATTTCTCTATTCAAACTTTCAACCTTCTATTAACTTCAATTTCCAAAATAAGATGTTGTTCCTTTGTTTCCATGTTGTATAAGAGGATGAAACTGATAAGAAAATTAAACCCATCATCATTTCCTATACCATATTGATCAGTTGTTGTTGCGAATTAAGTCAAATTGATTATGAGTTTTATTTGTTTTCTGAGATTTTTAAGAAACGTTACGATCATAATACTATAACATTCACTTATATGATTAAATAAAAGGAAGAAAGTGATTTTAAAATTAATACTTATAAAATTTTCATATTGCATTAGATTCACTAATTGTACAAAACCCATAATCAGTTTTGAAGTATTTTATAGAGTTGGCAAGTTTGAAATGTTGTTGGTCATAATTTATAACTAAGTTTTCTTCTTAGAAAATATATTTTCCAAAACATTTTAAAATTTCACACTAAAATACATATTCAAATCTAATGGAAAATGTAAACAAAAGAAAAAATGACATGTTTTAAAAACTATATTAAATAATTTTTGATAGTTGTTTTTAAAAATTGTACAAAACAGGCCTTAACTTTTACACACATAACAAAAGAAGTAGAAATCTTATGAATACTTTGAACATTTCCAAATAAATATTTGTTTATCATATTATTTACATTTGTTTTTTTTACCCAAATGTATTAAAATTAACCGTTATCTTTCCCAAGTGAAACTCTGAATAAGAATATTTTATGGGGTCCAATGATATTCCTATATAGAGGTTCTATTGTACTAATTTTCATACACCGTACGGGAAATATTAAAGTCGTGATGTTTAATTTATTTTATTTAAACAAAACCTACATGATAGACAAACAAAAAAGCCATACAACATAAATCGAACGAAGAGGTTGAGCCTTGGTCGGAGGCCGAGGTGATATCTAGTATATAACATAATTCTGTACATTGTACGATCTATATGGATCATTTGATACTGGAAAGGTAAATGTAGAGAGAGGTGGGATGATAATCTGCTTACCAAATACTACGTTGCATCCTAATAATCTACACCTTGAGACATCATCTACATTCATCCCCATCACGTAATTATGCTCATCAACGTTGCATCCTAAAAATCTTCTTAAATATGTTTGGATTTCGTGGGGTTGAAGAATTTGGTGGCAGACAAAAGAAACTGGTTCATTAAATACCTGACAGAAAAAACAACCAATATCTTCTGCCAAAGAGACATGCAAAGGAGACGCCCGGTCTCAAAACCAAATAGAGGAATAACGAGGTCTGAAAATCTGATGGTTGAGCTTTGTTCATCTACATTATCTGATAGTTGGTATCAGCTTGTGTATTTGATGGATATTCCTAGAGAGAGAGAGAGAAAGAGAGAGAAAATGGCGAGAGTATGGGTAAAGTTGGTATGAGAAAAATAGCAAATGTAACTAACTGTGGTCTTTTAACCATGGTTTGTTAACCATACTACTAATGGTTACGTACAGATGGTTAGAGTCACAACGGGTTTTTTTAAACTCACACTTAACCTGGGTGAGTGAGTATAATATAAAATGGAAATGCTAAACAGAAACAATTAGCTAGAGAGAGAATTATCACAACTTTTTTTAGAAAATGGCTGAAATGATTCTAACTCCAATTGTTACTTTCATTAGGGAGATGTAGTTGTAGAAAATATAACATCCTACATCTAACATTCATTGAGATTCATGCAAGATAAGTAAGCAAAGATCAACAAAAGAACAAAAGAATATATGTGGTTCAGCATGATTACCTACGTACACGGAGGTGAGAGATGAATATTATTATTTGTTCTCGATGGTACAGAGGTGGTAATGCTTAGTAAATTCACAAGGCTCCTCGCTCACTTACTTACAAAAACTGCCCGTACTTCAATACATAGATGAATATTTATAGGCGAAGGCATTCATACAAAAAAGTTACATTGTTTAACTATGTTACCAATCTTGATATTTCCGTCGGGTGGTCGCTACTAAACCTTCCAATCGTATCTTCTCCCGATAAGCTTGTGTCCCGATGGTTCTCAGTGGTTGGTATGTATTAATTCTTCCCGACCCGAATAGTGTGTCCCGTCAGTCTTCTGTTTATCTGTCCCACCTTGATCTGACCCTTCTGCTATTGCGCGTGCTCTTCTTGCCACATTAAATGCTCTGTCGCCTAATTCAAACAGAACCATTGATTCTTCTTGTGATTTACACGTATTCTTTTTCTAGTCGGATGTGGTAGATATCACTTTTACCGTGCCTAGACCTATATGGACTTGATCCTTTACTTCACCTCTGTCCATCCCTCGGTACCTCCTAGCCTAGGATGTCGCCACGTTTATCTGCCGAATATTTACTACTACAGGAGAAAAGAATTACTAATGGTAGAGCAAGAATATATGGATTTAATATTGCTGATCAAATAGTCAAATAGTATCCACCACTATTATTAGTAGCGTAAGAATTGTCAATTGATGGATTTCAGGGAGAAATCTTCATGATCGACAGATCCCGGTGGTTATTGGTATTGGTGTTCAGTATTCTGCTAGAGAAGTTAATGTTATCCATATTGGGTATAACAAAAGAGTCCTGATCTACCAAAGGCTCGTAGCAGCACAACTTCCACTGAAACTCGTGGAAATTCTTACACATGAGAACGTCAGATTCGTTGGTATCAGAAACATCAATGATAGAGATCTAGTTTTGGGCGTTACTGGTAATATTATGGTTAATAAATTCATGAATGCTGGTGTTCTCGCACGGAGGTCTCAATGGTCTAGTCTGAGGTCATTGACTGCTAATATTTTTGGTTTTCATGGTGTTAACTTCGATACGTCAATTTTTCGTTCTAACTGGGGTTTTCAGAACCTTACTGAAGCTCATTCAACAGTCGACGCTTACTTATCATGGAAGATGAGAAGGGAATTGATGATGGTCTGAGGTTTTATTACTCTATCTACGGTATCCTCTGTTTTGATTTTGTTTCTCTTAGTTAGTGTTTGTTGTTGGGTGCAATAATTAAAAAAAAAAAAAAAAGGAAAAATCAAATAAACAAAAGTTATTGATACTTAGCTCCTTTATAATGGAAGTGATCGGTTTGACGAAACAAACAAGCTCCCCAGGTCTCCGCAACAAAAATATGGTAAAACTTTGGAAAAACAGAGTAAGTCACGTGTTCAACACGCTGTCCTTAAGACATTTGCGCCCAACTACACCCAAAAGTGATGTTATAGCCCCCACAATGCGGATGCCTCCAGGATAAAACACCCTACTACACCTACTATTAGCATATGTAATAGATGCTCAACTTGAGCTTGGCAACTCCAAAAAAAAAACCTTAACGAAAATCGCAAACGCTTAAGAAAAACAATAGAAAAATATTTTTCCTTTTCCTTTGTTATTTTACAAAAGTAGAGAAATGTGTTTATATAATGGAATAATACAACTTAAGAAGAGGAACTCCCCGATGTGGGACTAAAAAGTTTATATAGTTTCTTAAAACTACTAATAAGTGGAAACTCCACGATGTGGGACTAAAAAGTTTCAATCACAAAAGAAAACAATAAGTTATGAAAGAAAAAAATAAGTAATTATTTTTTAAAAAACTTTAAAATCATTGTTTTATTAATTGTTTTCCAACATTTGTTGTGTGGGTTGAGTTTTAGTGGATTTGATCTATTAATTCTCCAATTTCATTTCTGTTCTAGGTCTATTTGCTTTTCTCATCTGGTTTTTGTTCTCTCACTTAGATGTGCTTATCGATCGTTTCTGGTTATTATGGGTATAATCATATCCTTCAAGCATCAATCAACTTCTATAACAAATCTCTCTACTGGAAGGCTAATTTACCTCACCAGTCTTTTTTTTGGAAATACCTCACCAGTTTTTTCTCTTATTCAATCTTCACAAAGATAAATTTCAAGTCATTCGGCTCGCAGCTGAGTTACATGACAAGCTATGCATTTACCATCTTTTGGTGTATAAACGATTTATTTGTGATGCCCGCTTTGAAAAAGTACCTGGAGTACCCGGAAGGCCACCTTCATGCAAATTCCATGTGTATATGTTAAAAGATATAATTGGACAGGAATGTAATAAAGAAACTTTTATACTTGATTTTTTATGTCCTGTTGGAACAAAAATTATAACCTTCTTCAGTGAGATTTTATTGTCCTGGGGAGTGAGAAAGGGATATCCTACTTTATATAATGTCCACACAAATAACAAAAAAAAATTCCGATCCATTCACGTCTTAACCTTGGTTATAAGGTTTATTCCTTGACCAACTACGTTGAGAACATTCTTTCTTTACAAACTTTTTTACCCGAAGGAACTCTAAACATATTAGGTGATTATCCTCCTGTGAAAGTCATAAGAAAGATGAAGAAATTTAGAAGTCAGAAAACATCTGATATAGCATTCATGTTTTCAAGCAGTCAAAATCCTGAAACAAGAACTGAACTACTTAGATTAGTCAGTTTATTTATAATGGCGACCCTTTTATTTCTTTTTGCTAGTAATTTTGATATTTACCTAAGTATGATTCATAGCGAATGATTAATTCATAGCGAATGATTATCATGCCTATTTATCTTCTAGCATTTTTTTTTTTTGAAACCACATCTTCTGCCATATATTTGTTTACCGTATGTTTTTCTTTTTTCTTTTTCATTTATTTTTAGAGAAAGAAAGATTATATAAAGATGAAAAGATATGTACAAAAGGGGTCAAAGCGATCAAAACATCCCTAAGAAGTTAAGTTACATCCCAATATTACAACATAAATATGTGTAACCATTCACTTATCACTGTACCCATTCACTCTGAGAACTATGCGCGTGTCAAATATTTCAAAGTGTGATAAACTAAACCAAGATTTATTACATTTACTCTGGCAAAAGAACCTGGTATTTTATGGGCCACATAAAAGGAATTAGGGGCCACATCCACTTTGGTATCTTATTGAATAAAAACGGTGATATTGTTCCTCCATTGATCAAGAATTTCGATTTTTGGGAACTTTTTTATACCCATCCTATGAAGATGGTCAGGGGGTATCTTAAATATATAAATTGTCTATATTGTCCTTCACCTTTATACTAAATCTAAACCTTCATCCTTTATTTTCATAATTATAACATTCCTCTTCTCCTTCTTTCTTCCACCGATTTAAAAAATAAATAAAAAATCATCGTTTTAAATTTGATTGAAACCAAATATCGTTGATCAAAAAAATTTAAGGATTAATTGTTTAAAATTAAAACCAAAAATCCATTAACCTTAAAGTTGAAACTTAGAACATCAAAAAAAAAAATCGAGTTAAATAAACAAAACGGATAGATTATAGTAACTGTGATCCAAAATTAGGATTTAATTGCTTGAAATAAAAAAATTGATCCGAATTTTTTCTGGATTTACAGTAGCAAAAACATAATCGGTAGGTAAATTGATCGTTATCTTCCGATTATTCTTGATTCAAAAAATTCAATTTTTTTGTACTAAAAATTAAGCATAATCTGTAGATAATGAACACCATTAACTACCGATTGTGAAAGTAGAAAATTTCAAAATTTTATTAAGTTTTGAAAATTTGAATTTGGGGCCATGAACACAATCAGTAGATAATGAGCATCACTTATTAACACAATTTACTACCGATTATGATAGTACCAAAACTCGAAAATTGAATATAATCGGAGGTTAAAATAACACAATTTACTACCGATTATGGTAGTACCAAAATTCGAAAAATTGAAGGATTTTGGCAAAATCTCATTTTGGTGCCACCATATATTCGGAAGTTAAATTAACATAATTAACTACCGATTATGGTAGTACCAATTCGAAAATTAAATACATTCGGAGGTTAAAGTAACACAATTGACTACCGACTATGGTGGTACCAAAATTCGAAATGCCAAGGCTCATGGTAGTTCCAAAATGCGAAAACCTAACGATTTTGGAAGGTCCTCATTTTGGGTCCACTATATATTCGGAAGTTAAGTTAACTTCTCTTAGGGGGAAATTTGAGAGAGAAGATCGGGTGAGTTGAGCTCTGCAACTCGGGCTAAAAAATTTCTTTGGTAATTTCGATTTCATTGTCTCATCTTCATTAATTCAGGTGTTATGAGCATTAATCTTGTATTGATTTCTTCAGGAGTTATGCGTCTAGTAATGATTGGTGTTTTGTATGTCTGATTTTGACATTAAAATGTCGGAAAAATTAGGTTACCGATCGGATTTTGAGATTGTTAAAAAATTCAGATCTGAATCAGATTTTAGTCAACATAGTAATAGTCCATCGGTGCATATTCCTGATGAAGTAATTGAGGACAGTCTAAATTAATGGAAATATAATTTGATTGGTCGACTGGATTTTATTAAACTGAAGATGATTATTGCATAATCGAGCTTGAGGATGCAATGGAAACTTACAGGTAATTGTCAATTCATTCCTATTGGTAAAGTTTTTTTTATTATTAAGCTAGAGAATAAGGAAGATATGAAGTACATCTATGAAGTTTTCTGGGAGGTTGAATCTCAATACTTAAAGCTTCGTTAATGGGAACGTGATTTTAAACCAGAATCTCAAAAATCTTCCAGTGCTATGGTGTAGATGATATTTCCAGGACTGAGTATTGAATACTGGAAAGAGGATATTCTTATGTCCATGGGTAGAGCATTGGGAAGACCAATTAGATTGGGTATTATGCTAGTATCTTGGTGGAAATTGATTTGGCAAAGGCTATACCTAATAAGGTGTGTGTGGAGTCAAAGTATTGTAAATTTGAGCAAGCTGTTAGAATTGCTAAAGTACCAAAGTTTTGCAGTCATTGCAAAGTAGTAGGGCATATGGTTACTGAATGTAGGGTGAAAAGGAAGGAGCAGTTTCAAGAAACTCCACTAATTCAGAAACAACAATGGAGATACACTCCTAAAAAAGTCACATTACATCCTGCTGGTAAATTTGATATTTGTTTTACTCCTAGTAGTAGCAAGAATGAAATAAATAATCAAGTGTGTGAAGAAATATTGAGTGAAAATGAAGAAATAGATGCAATAATTCCTCCCATTCCTAAGGATTCTTCTTCAAGAAGGGAGGAGGGTTTTACTGGGGTTCTAAAGTCTACTAAGGAATTTCCTGTACTTTTAGTTGAGAAGCTTATTGATGTGGGAACAAGTGTTCCATCCTTACCTGCAATTGTTAATGTGGCTCCTGTTAATTCAGATGAGCTGGTATCTGCAGAAGTTTTGTCTAATATTAATTCTGAAGGGGTTACCATGGAGGGTTGGAAGGAAGTGACAGGTAAAAATGCTAAAGCTAGGAAGGTGGGTTTTTCTCCAGGAGAGGGTGGAAATAATAATAAAGGTATTACTTCACCAAGCAAATTTCATGCACTAATTGAGGTAGTTGAAAAGCAAGATCAAGGTTTCTCTAAGGTTGTAGGTAAGCCAATAAAATGAAAGAATGCTAAGGGTATGCCTAATGTAACAACAAGAAAGCAAGACACAATTTCAGTTAAAACAAATACTGGTGTCGGAAGTTCTACAACTTCTCATATCACTCAATCTCAATGAGAGTGTTAGTTTGGAATGTCAGGGGCTTGAAAAGAGTTCAAGCCAAAGACAAACTAAGAAATTTAGTTAATAATTTTAGCCCAAAATTAAAGTGTCTGGAAGTGGTATTAAGAATCTTAAACTCCCTGGTATGAGTCAGATGATAATTCATAATTCTAGTGATAATGCAAAAGGAAATTTATGGTTGTTCTGGAATTCTTCTATATCAAGACCTATGGTGGTATCTACTACAAGACAAGCTATTACAGTTAAGGTTGGAGATGTTTTGGTGACAGGAGTTCATGCTGCTTGTATTACAGTGGATATGAGAGATTTATGGGAGGAATTGATAGAACTCAATAAAATAAATCTTCCTTGGTTGGTCATTGTAGATTTTAATGTAGTATTGAGTAGTGAAAAAAAAGTAAGAGGAAGAAGGCCTCTGAGAGTATCAATGCAAGACTTCAGGGATTATGCGGAGTCTTGCAATTTGATGCAAGCTACAAAAATAGGAATTAAATACTCTTGGTGCAATAATAGGGTGGGAAAGAAGAGAATATTGTGTGACCTGGATAGAGCTTTCTATAATTTAGAATGGTTGGAGAAATATGAAGGTTGGAGCTATAAGGTTGGTGTAAGGGGTACTTCAGATCATGGTGCATTATTTGGTACAGTTGTAACTACAAATAAACCAGTGAATGCTCCTTTTAGATATCAACCAGTGTGGACTTCTCATCCTGATTTTTTGGAGCTGATTAAAGAATCTTGGGGTGAAGATGTATCAGGTAACCTAGCTTTCTCTTTCTTGATCAAACTAAAAAGACTCAAGCAAATTCTTAAAAGATGAAATTGGGAAGTTTTTGGTGATTTAAGATTAAAAGTCATATCTACTGAACAATAGGAGTTGTTTGCTTCATTATTGTCAGATTATGACCCTGAAAGTATTGAACTGCTCAATAATTTAGTCACATCTAGAGGCAAGTATGAAGTAGTTTCCCAACAATATAATGAATTAATGAGGGCAAAGTCTAGAGTGAAGTGGGTGAAGGAAGGTGGTGCTAATACATCTTTTTTTCCATGCAAATATAAGAATAAGAAAAGCTCAGAATAACATAACTGAGCTAGAGAGTGAGAATGGTAACATGGTGACTGAACAGAATAAAATTGCTGATTTGTTGGTGAATCATTTCACAAAAAAGTTTGAATACAAGGATATTAATTTGTCTAATGAGCTACTGGATGTAATTCCTAAAATTTTAACTCATGATGATAATATTTTCTTAGATGATGTTCCTTCTTCAATGGAGATTAAAGAAGCTGTGTTTGGAATGGATGCAAACAGTGCTCCAGGGCATGATGAATTTCCAGGTAGTTTCTATAGATATGCATGGGAAGTTGTGGAAGGGGATTTAGTAGAGGCTATACAATTCTGTTGGAGACATTGATTTATACCTAAAGGATCTAATTCCAATTTTTTGTTTCTTCTACCTAAGATTCAAGGTGCCAAGAGAGCTGAGCAGTTCAGACCCATAGGTTTGGCAAATTTTAACTTCAAACTTATTACCAGAATCATTACTACTAGGTTAAGTACAATGATAGAGGGAATGATTTCTATGCAGCAAGGAGCATTTGTTAAAGGAAGGAATATACAGGATAAAATTGTATTAGCATCAGAAATGATAAATGAGTTAAGTATTAAGAAGAGATGAGGGAATGTGGGTCTAAAGCTAGATATTACTCAAGATTATGACTCATTGAGCTGGATTTTTTTTTTTGAAGTATTTAGAAGATTTGGCTTTTAAGAAGTGGGTATTAACTGGCTGAGAAGACTATTTGAATCTTTTAAGATATCAGTATTTGTGAATGGTGGTCCATGTGGTTTCTTTGGAGACTCAGGCAGGTGATCCTTTATCACTCATTCTTTTTATTTTAGCTGAAGAAGTACTAAGCAGAAATATAGCTATGATGGTGCAGGAGGGTAAGCTACAGGCTATGGTTAATAGAGGTGGATGTCAGCCTTCTCAGCTAATGTTTGCTGATGATATTTTCATTTTTTGTAATGGGCACAAAAGATCTTTGGATAACTTGTTGAATATGTTGGGGAAGTATCAAAGTTCATCTGGCCAGGTGGTGAATAAAAGTAAAAGTAAGTGTTTTGTTGGTGGTGTGTCAGATACAAGAAAAAATGAGATAGCAAATTACTTACACATGGATCTGTCAGAATTTCCTGACAAGTATTTGGGAGTGCTTTTAAATCCTGGTAGAGTTAAATCCTATCAGGTTTGGGGAATGGTGGAAATGATGCAGCAAATGCTATCTGGATGGACGGGAAAGTTACTTGCATTCTCAGCCAGGTTAACTTTGGTCAAATATGTACTTTGTAGCATGCCAGTATATAATATGTCAGTTTACAAGTGGCCAAAATCAGTTATACAGGAGTGTGAGAAGATTATCAGGAACTTTTTGTGGTCAAGTGATCCTGCTGTGAAAAAATTAGTGACAGTCAAATGGGATGAAGTAAATTCACCAACTTCAGAAGGAGGATTGGGCTTAAGGATATTGGAGATAATGAATAAAGCTATACTAATGAAGCTATTATGGAAGATTGAAACAGAAGATGTGGAATGGACAAAATTTATGAGGGCCAAATACAAAAATAACAAGAATGAATGGACTACATCATATAGACAGTCATCAATATGGCCAAGTATTAAGTGGGTGATTCCTGAGATTAAGAAAGGAAGTAGATGGTTAGTTGGCAATGGAAAGCAAATATCTGTTTGTAATGATAAATGGATAAAAAGGATATGCCTTAATTGAGAGACATGTTGATGATCAATTTGTGTTACAGAATATGGACCTAATAGTTCAACAATTGATTGTAAATGGTAGATGGAAAGTACCTGAATATATGTACACATTCTTTGAGAAGAGTGAACTACCAGTATTAGCTCATGGGGAGGACAGGATGATTTGGGAAGCTAATCTTCAAGGTAATTTTTTTGTATCAAGTGCTGCTCAGTTGGTGAGGAAGAAATATCCAGTGGTAACTTGGGCAAGCAAGGTATGGGATCCATGTATTCATCCATATACCTCTACCAATCTGTGGAAAATCTTAAGAGGAGCATGTGCTACTGAGGAAGCAGTAAGAAAGAAGGTTTTCTGACTGTTTCTAAATGCTACTTATGTGGTAATAATCAAGACACAATGGAACACTTATTATGGCACTGTGAGTTTAGTGTCAAAGTATGGCATTGGCTGGGGGGATATTTCAATGTTTGAATCCAGTAACATTTGTGGAAGTATTGCAGGTAGCTCAGGGGAAGAGTGGAGCAATAAAAGCAGTGTGGTATAACTGTGCTTTTAATACTATGGTAGAGCTATAACATACAAGGAACAAAGTGATATATGCGGATGAAAAACCAAATCTTACTAAATTTAAACAAAAAATTATTAGATTTACAGGGGAGTGTAGAGTCAGAATAAAGATCACCAAATGGGAAAGCATGTATGATTTGCAGATCTTGTTATATTTTGGAATCACTGGAGTGAAAACTCATATTGCTCAGGTGAAGCAATGCTTCTTCAAGCTTCCCTCCAGAAATCATATACTAATCTGTTGTGATGGTGCATCTAAAGAGAATCCATGGAATGCTGGTTTTGGATTTGTGGCAAGGGATGAGGTGGGTGGTTGTGTGGGTGCAACATCTGGGGGGATGGGCATTGCAACCAACTATCTGGCTGAAGTAATGGCATTGGTGGTAGCAGGTGAGTGGGCAGTCAAGAAAAATTATGTGGAGGTATGTTTTAGTTTGGACTCTAATGCAGTGTTACAGGCTTTTAGGAATGGTAAAGTAACCTGGATTGTAGAGGCTAGATGGAATAACATTAAGAGAAACATTGCTACAATATCATTCAGACACTCATACAGGGAGATCAATTTCTCAGCAGATAAAATGGCAAAGAAGGAAGTACTACTATAAAGAGGAACTGTATTATTTTATGATAATAAGCCCGACTGCTTGAGAGGATTAGAGTGTGAAGAGGGAATTTATTTTAGATTTAGCTCTTGATTTCTTTTGGTTTGTAAACGCTTTTTAGCTTATGGCTATTTAGCCTTTTTTGTATAATTTTGGTTTATTTTAGTAATAAAATTTCATGATTTAGAAAAAAAAAATGTTAACTTCTCTTACTCCCGATTATTACAAGTCCAAAATTCAAAAAATTAAGGATGGGTTTGGTAATGTTTTTATTTTTCAAAAAGCACTTTCAAAAAATATATATAGTAATTATTTTTCATATCAGTGTTTGGTAAAGTATTTTCAAAGTGATTTTAACCTAAAGCACTTCCAAAATTCCCCAATTTTCAAAAGCTGGGGTTGAGGAGTTTTTAAAAGCTCTAAAAGCATAAGTTTTGGTCCCACCTTGTTTTATTGAGTGATTTCTCTTTTATATCACTACGATATTATATAAATGACCAACATTGCCCTTAAATTTTTGATAATCAATTTCCTATTCTGTAAAGATTGTTCTTTTAAATCCATGACACATTCTTTAAAGATTATTATTTTCACTTTCAAATTATATTTTATATACCATTTCAATTAAAAAATAAATAAATAAGAGCTAATATTAAATAAAGAGGTAGGATCCATGGACACTCTTAGATGGACAAGGTCAGACAAGATTTGCGCTATTTTCTCCGCAAAACCCAAACGACAATGAATTTAAGTGTAATATTTTGATGATATGTTCCTCTTATAAGACTCTACATTCCTACGAAAAATGAACGCAATTCGAGATAGCAAACCTCACCATCTACCAATCTTAATTTTAATCGTTAAATTTGAACGAATGATATTCAAAGGGGTAGATGGTCGTTTTATACATCTCGAATTGTGTTCATTTTTTGTAGGAATATAGAGTCTTATAAGATGAGCATATCATCAAAATATTACACTTAAATTCATTGTCGTTTGGGTTTTGCGGAGAAAATGACGCAAATCTTGTCTGACCTTGTCCATCTAAGAGTGTCCATGAATCCTACCTCATTTATGTTTAAATCCCATTAAAATAGAATAAAATATTATTTCCGTTTTTGTCATTTGTTACAACTATAATGAGTGAACCTATGTTTTACCAAAAACAATTTGATCATTTTTTTAACCTGGCATATTTAGGGGCCACTTGAAAGGAATTAGGGGCCATCTTTTTATTCCCATCCATTGAAGGGGGTTAAGGGGTGTCTTAAAAATAGAAACTATCTATATTATCCTTCACCTTTATACTAATTCTAAACCTATATCCTTTATTTTCATAATCATATCAATCCTCTTCTTCTTCTCTTTTCTACCCATTGGAAATCTTTTTCATCGTAATTTTGATTGAAATCAAAGATCGTCGATCAAATAAATTTTATGATTGATTGTTTAAAATTAAAACCCAAAATTCATTAACCTTAAAGTTGAAACTTAGAACATCAAAAAAAAAAACGAGTTAAACAAACAAAATGGATAGATGATAGTAGTTGTGATCCAAAATTAGGATTTGATTGCTTAAAATCAAAAATTTGATCCGAAATTTTTCTAGGATTTACAGTAGCAGAAACATAATCGGCAGATAAAATAAATTGTTATCTACCGATTATGTTTCTGCTACTGTAAATGAAGAACATCAACCATAATCGGTAGGTAAATTGATTGTTATCTACCGATTATTCTTGATTCAAAAAATTCAATTTTTCTGTACTAAAAATTAAGCCCAATCGGTAGATAATGAACACCATTAACTACCGATTGTGAAAGTAGAAAATTGAGAAATTTTCTTAATTTTGAAAATTTGAATTTGGGGCCATCAACACAAACGGAAGATAATGAGTATCACTTATTAACACAATTAATTAACTACCGATTATAGTAGTACCAAAGTTCGAAAATTAAAGGATTTTGACAAAATCTCATTTTGGGGCTATCATATATTCGGAAGTTAAACTAACACAATTTACTACCGATTATGGTAGTACAAAAATTTGAAAATTGAATATATTCGGAGGTTAAAGTAACATAATTGGCTACCGATTATGGTAGTACAAAAATTCGAAAAATTAAAGTTTTTTTTTTCAAAAACTCATTTTGAGGCCAGTATATAATAGGAAGTTTGTTTATCTGAAATTACTACCGAATATGGCAATTCTCATTTCGAAATGCCATTATATAATCGTAAGTTAGGTTCACTTATCTCACTTCCGATTGTTATAATTCCAAAATTCGAAAAAGTAAGGTTTTTTTTTTCAAAAACTCATTTTGGGGCCAGTATATAATCGGAAGTTTAATTAACATAAAATACTACCGAATATAGTAATTCTTATTTCGAAATGCCATTATATAATCGGAAGTTACGTTCACTTATCTCACTTCCGATTGTTATAATTCCAAAATTCGATAAACTAAGGGTTTTTTCAAAAACTCATTTTGGGGCCAGTATATAATCGGAAGTTTGTTTAACTTAAAATACTACCGAATATGATAATTCTCATTTCGAAATGCCCTTATATAATCGGAAGTTAAGTTCACTCATCTCACTTTCGATTGTTATAATTCCAAAATTTAACTACCGATTGTGATTTTGACTACCGATTGTAAAGGGCAAATTAGCCATTACGAAAACCGAAAGATAAGGGGTGGCTTCATTTTAGGTTTTGGTGACCCATTTTTGTCTTATTGTTGGCCCCTAATTCCTTTTGAGTGGCCCCTAAAAATGCTAGGTTTTCTAACCAGCTTTAGATTTTAGGATATAGTTTACCAAACACTTAACTGCTTTTTTTACACAGCACAGCGCAGCAGAAAAGTGCTTTTACAAAAGCCTCAGCATTACCAAACTAAGGCTAAGGTTTTTTCCAAAATCTGAATTTTGGAACACTATACAATCGGAAGTTTGTGCAACTGATATTACTACCGAGTATGATAGTTCCAAATTTCGAAATGAAGGGCCGACCGAAATAAATCACCTGAATAATCTTTTTCATCTGATTTTACAAAACTACCGATTGTAGTTTTATCTACAAATTGTTAAGGAAAAATTCGCCATTACAAAAATTGACATATAAGGGGTGGCTTCATTTTAGGTTTGGGTGACCCGTTTTGTCTCATTAGTGGCCCTTAAAAATGCTAGGCAAAAGAATATGAAAATCAATTTAAGAAGCAAAAAATGTTACAATTCACCAAGGAAAACAGATCTTGAAGGAACAGTTCCTTCCCTAAATAGCAATTGATGATGTCAGTCTTTTTTTTTTTTAAGCATGCATTTTATTGATAGAGGACTAGGTTAT
Organism: Papaver atlanticum; assembly: GCA_023531105.1. Lineage (NCBI taxonomy): Eukaryota > Viridiplantae > Streptophyta > Magnoliopsida > Ranunculales > Papaveraceae > Papaver > Papaver atlanticum. The sequence goes on from JAJJMB010014260.1 coordinate 2,012,994, forward strand.
AATTTGATGTGGGTATATGGTACCCACAGTGAAAAATAACTTGACTAATACAAACCGGGTTGTCAAGTCTTTCTGTTTAAGTCAAGAAAGATTAACCTTAAAGCTCCGACATGGACTTTCCAGATATAAAATCGATTACTTGGGTGACTGCCCCATCAAGTGCAACAGTCACTGCTGCCAAATTCTGTCGAAATTCCTCGGCTGTAGGTTTATCCCCATCAATAATATCAGTAACAGCTTTTATGAATATTGCAGGAACCGATAAGAGATGGGCCACATATGCTACAGCTGCTCCCTGACATGCAAAATTGAAAAAGAAAATAATAATTTGAGGAAAACCATTTATCCATTTGCTTTTACTCTCCACTTCTAGACAAGAAGCTTACCTCCATATCTTTGAGTGTCGCACCATTTGCAGTAATTAATGCTTCATCCTCTGGAGACATATCCAACGAATCACCGGTAGACAATTTAGCAACCTGAGATAAATCCAAGGTTAATTTGTTGAAAATGTATAGTTAGCAAAGAGATGCAACTAAAAATACCTGTGCCTACAACTCACAGTTAAGCAACCTGAGATACACAAGAAATCCAAGGTTAACTTGTAAGTTGGTGGCGGTCATTTACTTTCTAAGACTCCGTTATGAATTATTCACATTTCAACCAAATGCTTAACTTCATAATGAAATTGATTCGTTCAAATGCTAGATTCTAACAGACAACATTCAGACCTATTAGTGGACTCATAAGAGTTCAATTTCACTACCAATCTGTAATGCTCTTCCAAAGTCCTGATTGTTACTTCAAATTCAATAAGATGTCTAGCACAAGAGAAACTAATACGAGAAACAATGAAAATTATTTCAAATCACCACTATCACAAATCAATAACCACCTTCAGGCTTAGTGCCTTTACAAGATTAGGGGTGAAAAAGCTTCGCCTTGCACCGACTCCATATGCATCATAAACCTGCACAGGAAAAGGTAAAACACTAAATACAGTGATGTACTAACAAGATTTCAGGTCAAATTGGTTTTGTATTATATCACCGTAAATCTAGTAGGGAAAGATGACATTTCCAATTTCAGATGCGAGTATAAACCTGTTGTACCTAGGTTTGAACTGCAATAGAAGAACACAAAACTGGCTTAACTTAGGAAGTATTAACATTACAAAATCCTAATAGTCGCGCCAAATAATGCATGAGTGCTTCAACATCATGAAACAGACTTAGGTGAAACTAGCTATAAGTTAGACTGTATTGTTTGATCTTCACGTGGCGTTATCAACTCTGGATACCAAATTAGCTCAAGTACCAAAAGAAGATGAGACAATTAAGGGTGTGTGGCCTTGTAATATAACTGTAGAAAAATGACCATGGAATCATGGATCCTTACTGGTATTGGTATCCTTCTATCATGAAAAGCAACATCAGATGCTACATATACATCTCCAATGCATGCCCCTTTTGCCTGAAAGCATTCAACAATTAACCTTTTCCATCACTATGGATCTTGATAAGTAAAAATGCTAAGAAAAATCACTGGACCACACCATTTATGTTTGTGCGGTAAAAAAAATTTCTCACAATTGGTACAAAAAGAACGCCAATGATAAAGCTTACAGACCTTAAAACCACCAGAAGTGCCCGCATTTATGATTAGGTCTGGATTTAATGCTTGAATGGAAGCATAAGTTACAAGAGATGCTGAAACTGTGCATACACTATTAACCCCTGGAAGAAAAAGTATTTGAGTTACAAATCAACCCAAATAATAATAGCTCCAAATAGACCTAAAAACTTAAAAATGAAGATGAGGAAACAAATAACCAATAATTCTAATAATAATTACCTATATTCAAATCTTTTCCAGGCCAGATTAGATTAATGTTCAAATCTCTATACATCCCATGATATCTGACCCAAGGAACTCCTTTTGGAAACCTGATAAAAATGGGTAATCTCATTTTCAGACCTAATAATCGAATTCAGTCTGGTTATTTAGTTACAGGGGGAAGCAATATAGATAGAATGACAGGAAAAGCATAAAGCTTACAAAGAATTAGTGTCTTGTGACAGGTTGAACTTTGCAATTAGTGGAATTGCTTCTTCCTGCATTGCTGATTTGATTTCACGATTATATAAGCAAGAAGATTAAACAAAGACCAATAACTCTATGCAGTATGAAAGAATGAAACAAATGTACGTACCAATGACGATGACAATGGTTGATATGGCTCTTTCCTCAGTTTCTGTTACCATGACCTCCTCTGCAACTTCATTACCATCACCATGTGGAGGCGCCATGACTTGTCTCCAGGATCTTTAACTGTTTTGACTGGAAAAGTGCACTGCTAGGAGACAATTGGTAACGAAATGCTATTTGATTGCGTGGTATCTTTTTATATGGTAAAACAATAACTAAAAACTCTGCTAATCAAGGAAAGACACGTAGTTTATCGAATTCTGTGGCAAGTCATTTCTTTTGATTGCCAAATCAGTGTAGGACAATTAGGAAGATCTAACTGGGTCCTAAACGTTTGTCCAAAAAAATTTCTTGCACTTTTCCGTCAGGCTCACCTGTTGTAGCTCAAATGTCAATTTAGCATTGATCAATATAGACAGACACATGCACAGAGAAAAAGATGGAGGTGGAAGCATGAAGAAGCACAATTTGACATTGCATCGGTTTACAGCTCTTATTCATTGAAAGGACGCCAAAAAGATACATATCATCTACTAAATTATACTACTAAAGATCCACTTTAACAAATTCATTATACACCTCCATCATATGGAGGCTCCTCATTTCTGTAAAAGAACAAGGTACCAATAGAATGAATGTTGCTCTGAGATACTGTAACACGCACCCATAGAAATATGGAGACAGAATAACAAAGTTGTGCATCAACGAAACTCTAACTAATATAACTGATGTTTGCTGAAGAGTGTTCCATGGAGGAGATAAATGGGAGCCGCTATCTTACTGAGTCTGGCCACATCACAGTATATGATTTGCTTTTGCCAGAAGTGAAAATCATGCTGGAGTTGGCCTGATGAAGCATAAAGAAACCAAAGATCGTGTTAGGCAAGAAAGCAAACAAAGGTAAGAGCAGAACAATGGTACATGAATATTGTGACGGAAGACTACCTTTAGAGCTCAGCGACACACTTTCCATTAACAAAATCAACAACTCTGGTAACGGTTTGATCGAGTGCAGCAGTCACTGCTATTAAATTCTGTAAAAATTCTTCTGCGGTTGGTTTATCACCATCAACGATATCGGTTACAGCTTTTACAAAGATTGTAGGGACTGATAAGAGGTCTGTCACGTACGCTACAGCTGCTCCCTGAAATTAACACAATTTCCACGATTACGCATCAGCTCTGTGCTCTTGACCATATTACATAGAATATTGAGGGAGAGAAACACAACAGAAGATTACCTCCATGTCTTTAACAGTAGCATCATTTGCAGTAATTGATTTTTCATCGATTGGTGACATATCAAGGGAATCACCAGTAGACAACTTTCCGACCTAAACAACACCGGAGCGACAATATAAGCTTAGAGGAACATCAATTTACAGAGATACTGAATGCATAACTAAAGCAAAATCAATGGCTTCCCATATGATCAGAGAAACAATCTGAAGGCTACATAAGTAGATTCATTGTAAACAAAAACTTCGAAAATTTAGTAATACAACAGCCATGAACTTATTTAAGCCTACTTAGAGATTGCTTGTCGACCAAAAACCCTATTTTCGCATTCAAATGTCAACCAAAAAAATAAATAAAATGTCAACCAAGTATTTATTACTGACCGCCACTCAGTAATAAATACTGAATGCTTTTAACTAATAATAACCAGCAGCCAGCCTTACTCTGTCAACACCAAAATTTGAGACCATGGCTAGAAAAGATATATTCCTGTGTTGACTGATGTGGTAGGAGAAGAACAACATGTTCAAATATTATATCGAGGCATTTAGCTACACCTAAGACGAATATTCTGCCTATACTACAAAGTTAACAAGCTCAATAATACTTCCACGTTAGAATGTGACAGCACTTCCAATGAGCAACAGTATTTCACTTCGAGCTCGTTAACAAATCATTTTTCTTAATTTTAAGATTTAAAGTTTCATGAAGGTGGCAGAAAGTAAATATAAAAATGCACTGGAACAGAGTCAATATTATTGCTATCATAATATCACCTTCAGATTAAGCTCCTTCAACAGATTTGGAGTTGAAAAGGCCCGCTTGGCACAAACTCCATAAAGATCAAAAACCTGCACAGTAAGAATAGTGGTAATTGCTTAGGTAGTGCAGGAAATAGTTCATACTGTAGTGTTAAAACATGGTAAACCTAACACTAAGAATGGTGGTAATTGCTTAGGTAAATTGGTATTTTAGTTAGGCACTCCCCGTCACCAAATAAACCAGTCATTCATGTGGAATGTCAAAGTTTTGGATGCCGAAGAAGTTTTGGGTTATTCTAGACAGCACACCTGATATTTTAACAAGATACCGCGGAGAAAACTTCAACAATTTTTAAAAACAGATTTTCAGCAATCAACTGTTCTAATGAAGGGAAAACCTAGCTTTCCTGCATACTAATAATGCTTTAACTGTAGTACAGTTTCTCACTGATATGACCAATTTCCACTTATCCCAATTCAGGGTATGTATCAGTAGCCATTAGTGGCAATGAGGGGCTTACAACTACTTGGTATAAAAAAGGAAAACATTAAGCCTTACGGGTATGGGTATTCTTCTATCATGAAAAGCAACATCAGATGCCACATATACATCTCCAATGCCAGCACCTTTTGCCTGAAAACATCAAAGAATCACAGAGGGCTAAGAATTAGAACAATGCATCCCAAAAGAAATTGGAATTAGCTATATGGTTCTAAGAGAAAAACTTCAGAGAATCGAATGAGCAAAAGAAATAAAACCCAAGAAATCTAATATATATGGACACAACTGATAACAATTCCACCAACGTTAAACTACTGTTAGACCCAGAAAAACTGGAAGCAAGAGTTGCATAATAATCATCTAAATCAGCTACATGTTACGGAATTCCAAAAGTTAGCTTGCGTGGAAATTTTGGTACACATGAATAAAAAAGAACTCAACATAAGTAACAACAGGCAACTACATGTTAAGTAAAACAATACCTTAAAGCCACCAGCAGTGCCTGCATTTATGATAAGATCTGGTTGAAGTGCTTGTATAGAAGCATATGTTACGAGGGACGCAGAAACTGTACCTACACTATCAACCCCTGAAAAGAAAAGGACTTTATAAGTAACACGCTAGGTCCACACATATACTCTGATGCATTCTAATGCGGGAAAAAAAACTAATCATTTCCACAATCAAATGCATTTAAAGCCCTAATCCAGAGAGATGTATATATAAAACACACAGAAGGAAGAAACTATTACCCGAAGCTGGATCTTTTCCTGGCCAGATTATATTAATGTTCAAGTCTTTGTAAGTTCCATAATATCTGACCCATGGGACACCTTTAGGGAACCTGTAAGAAAAACAATGAAAATATCCAATCAAAACCATAAGTCTATTTTCATATAATCCAAAAATGATAAAATTCTGTGTAACTATTCCTCGATTAAAATCCACAAATCATTCCTCCTAAATTTTCAGAAACGTTCTCCACAAGTGAATTTAGAATCAAATAAAGAGATTAAAAGAAATACACTCACACAGAATTAGGGTCTTCTACAAGATTAAACTTGGTGACAAGCGGAAGAGCTTCAGTTTGCATAGCTGTTTAAGAAGAACAGGAAACGCAAATGAAAATCACAACATATATACAAAATTTAATTCAAATAGATTGAATAACAATAGAAGCTTTTAAAACCCTAAAAAAATAATGAAATAATACCTATGATGATAACAATTGTAGAAATAGGTTTTGATACAGTTTCTGCAACCATGGTCTCCTCTGCAACTTTGGCAGTAGAGTCGTCGTGAGGAGCCATGGCTCTCTCGATTGTAAGAGAGAGAGAGGGGGGGAGAAAGCGGTGAAGAGGTAGAAACACAGTTGAGAGACTCGAAAAAACACTGGCTGATTTCGATTGGGGGAGAAACAGATGCACTTTTTAAAGCTTTAACAAGTCCACCAACAACAGTGTGTCGTCCTCCAATCCGAAATCATCAATTATTATCCGGAGGATATGACAAGATATGTCCTCATAACTCGACTTATGAAGTCAGTTATGGTCAGTCTTTGTCACACACAATTCCAGCTGTGGGTAATTTGTGTTGTTGTTGTCGTCGTCCTATTGTACTATGCCATGGTTTGTTTGCAGCCGCTAATACGTCCGTACCACCTGGGTTTTTTCCGGGTGCTAGGGAGTTTCAAACTCAGAACTCAGGTCATTGGTATCATCACCCAATGATTTAACCACTGTATAATACCGATAAGGTAAACTTGGTGCCCTAAATAACCAGCGGCTTCACAAAAACAGCTAGTTAATTACTGTAGTTTCCACTTTTTACTCTCTCTTTTTTGAGGATCGGTCTCCGCTCATGAGTTAACTCATCTTCAATTGTTCTCTAGCAAATGTGTATGCAGTTTGTTTTTATATTTTGATTCTTTAGTCTTATTTTGATTCTTTCATTTTATATTTTTATGAGGAACTAATCTTTTCTGAATTCTTCTTAATGTGTATGCAGTTTGTTTAATCTCCAATGGCTTTTGCCTCTATTTATATTGTGATTGAAGCTTTTGCTGAGCTTTTCTTTAAGCGTTTGCTTTCAGGTTTCATCTGTGTTGGTATCTTTGGTTTCATTAGTGTTTGGTGGAAGAAGACTCATGTCCGTTTCAGATCGGCGATTCAGGGCACGGATTCATCCCGCCATCAAGATAGTTCAAATTTTTTCAAAAAACAGAAAGTCAAACAACTTAGGAAATTAGTTTCCTTTTTTTGCTATTATGGTCAATCAACGGCTGTTTCTGTTTCCAAACAAATCAGAAATCTCGCTCAATTTTGTTACCATTTTTCAGGCCTGAATATCTCAACAATTCAATTCTAAATTATCTTTCATTACTCTATTATGAGATTCTTATAAACTCTATCAACTATCAATACCATTTTTCATCCTTAAACCCTAAAAAAAAGCCTAACCATGGAGGGAGAAAATGCAAGTACTGTCGGCGATCTTGTTAACAAATTCAAACAAGCAACCTTGGAGTTGGGTGATACGAATGATATTGTTGCATTCCAGAAAGATAATAATGAAGGTGTTAAAGAGGAATCAAACTGGGAAGCAAGTGCAATAGGAAAAGTTATTATAGAAGGAAGAATGAACTATGACACTGTTGCAAGATTCATTAAGTTTACCTGGCCTTTCTTAACACAGGATCAACTAAGAATTGTGGAAGTAGAACCCAACATAATGATTTTCAAATTCAGTGATTGGAACTTATTAAACACTGTGATTGAACAAAGACCATGGAGCATCAACAACCATCTGTTAGTGGTTCATGACTACATTCCTGAGATGGTATACACTGTCAAGCATTGGGGTTTCCAACAATTCTGGATCCAGTTGAAATTTCTTTTGCCAGAGCACATGAATGTCGCGTCTGTGACCAAGATTGGGGAAGTTGTTGGTAAAGTAACAAGCATAGAACCAAAAGATGTTATTCCTAAAGGCATTGACCCAGTTAAAGTCTGTGTTAATGTGGATTTATCAATGCCAATGAGGAGAGGTGTTAAAGCTGTAACAAATGCAGGTGTCCTACGCTGGCAAAAAAATTTCTATGAAAGACAGCGTGCTAGTATCTGTCCTGAGTGCTACATTATTAACCACTACAAAGGAGCTTGCAAAGATGCAGCTATCTATTTGGCAAAAGCGCATGAAAAGCCTTATTTCTTCGGGAAAGTCAATAGTGTCAAGAAAAATATCACCACCATGAACTCTTTTGCTGCTCCAGAACCTAAAAAGAATCAAAAGAAGTTTGTTAAGAGCACTATAATTGTTCCTCCTAAGGATGGGATGACAATTAGTATGGATTTTCTGTTTAAGGAAAAAGCTCCATAAGAAACGGAAGAATTAAGACTTGGAAAATGGCTCAGATCTACGGAAGAAGGTGGCAGCAGTATCACAGAGGTTGAGTCTTCTTCCCAGGTTAACATCGCAGATACCAACACAATGAACCAAAAAACTCGCATGGTCACAGTGGGAGATAAACAAGTTGCTATCACTGATAAGAAGAGTCATGTATCTCCTCTCTTTCTTACTAAATTATATTTTCTTCATGCCTATCTTGATAAGTTTGTCTTAATTCTCTTAAATTTTTTGATTCTTCTTGCATGCATTTATTACGTTAAAAAACACAAAATTTATTTTGGCATTTTAGATCGTTGCATATAGGTGCATATTTCCTTTATTTCATTAAGTGGTTAATTGTAGGGTTCCTGGTCTTCTATACTTCTTATTACATAATGAAAATTGTTTCATGGGACGTTCAAGGTCTCAAAGCTACCAATACTAGAGATCATATCAAAGATATCATTAGGACACAAAACCCTGATATCATCTTTTTATGTGAGAATAAACTAAATGAAGCAAAAAATGAAACCTTTAGTAGCTCCTTATCACTTCCCAAATGTGAGATATTTATCTTCAGTTGGATTATCTGGTGGTTTGGTTATCATGTGGAAGAACGATTTTTCTTGTGAAGTTTTGAGCTGTGAAAACAACGTGATACATCTTCTCATTCAAGATGACCCTAGTCAGTCTGAATGGTTATTATCGTGTATGTATGGTTATGGGAAAGGTAACAAAAAGCAAGAACAATGGGATTTCATCAATGAAACAGGAGAGAATAACTCCAGTCCGTGGTGTTTATTGGGTGATTTGAATATACATTTATCTAATTCCAATACTTCTACTTCTACTTCAAGTGATGGTTGGATAAATTCGATGCTTCGGGATATTGGTTTAGAAGACTTGGGATTCATAGGTCATGAACATACTTGGACTAATAATAATCTTGGCATTGGGAAAAAACGTTTAAGAATTTATCTAGCTCTTGGCAATTCATCCTGGAGTGTTAATTTTCCTTCTTCAAGGGTTCTTCATCTTAACCAAATGGGTAGTGATCATTGTCCAATTATGCTCATTACTGATTATAATCAGCCAAAACTATGAAAGCCATTTAAGTTTTTTCAAACTTGGTTAAATGATAAAAGGTGTGTTGTAGAGATTGCTAAAGCATGGAGTACTCATGTACAAGGTTCTGCTGCTTTCAAGCTTACTAAAAAATTGCAGTTCACCAGAATTGCACTAGCCAAATGGAATAAGAAGCATATTTGAAAGTGGACAGTCTTCAAATGGATCTTTCTAACTTACAAGCTCTTCCTTATTCTCAAGAAACTACTTCTAAAGCATTTCAAGTTAATGAAGAACTTCAAAAATGGCATCACATTCAGCATGAGTTCAACAAGCAAAAATCCAGGGATTATTTTCTAAAAGACATGGATAATAATACTAAGTATTCCCATTCTCTTTACAAGAGGAAAAGAGCTAGAAATAATATTTATTCACTAAAAGATAGAAATGGTACTTGGGTTCACACAAGAGATCAAGTGGCAAATCTTCTCACAATTTTTTTTCAAGATATTAGTACTTCTTCTAATCCTCATATTGAAGAAAGATTTATAATCATCTACCTACTATCATTATTGATGAAGATAACACATTGCTTGTCAATATTCCAACTGATGAAGAGATATTTAGTATCCTAAAGAGTATGGAAAACTGGTCAGCTCCAGGACCAGAAGGTTTTCAAGCTGGTTTTTATAAGTCTCAATGGAATATTATAGGAGAAGATGTTTGTAACATGGTGAAGGATTTTTTCAGCTCCAAGAATATGTCTCAATCATTAAACAAGACTTATATCTCCTTTATTCCTAAAACTAAAAAGCCTACTACACCCTCTGAATTCAGACCTATCAGTTTGTGTAATACCTCTTACAAAATTGTTTCAAAGATCTTAGTATCAAGAATGAAGCCCTTAATGGATCGTATCATTTCACCTTATCAAGCAGCCTATGTGTCTGGGAGACTAATCAATGACAACACACATGAACTTATTCATTCAATGAAGAAGAAGGAAGGTGAAGGTGGCTGGTTAGATCTTAAGGTAAACATGTCAAAAGCTTTTAACAGACTTGAATGGTGTTTTGTTTTAAAAGTCATGAGAAGTTTTGGTTTCTGTGAGGAATGGATTCAACTTATTTAGCAATGCATTGGCACAACCTCCTTATCTGTTCTTCTTAATGGCTCTTCTTGTGCTGAGTTTAATCCTTCAAGAGGCATTAGACAGGGAGATACCTTATCTCCCTACCTGTTTATCATGGCAATGGAATGGTTTTCTAGAACACTTACTTCAGAGGTGCTCCTCCTATCAATCATTTGCTCTTTGCAAATGACTTCCTTATCTTTACACATGCAAATTTAACCAGTGTTACCAATCTCTTACAAGTTATTGAAGATTTTGGCTCTCAATCTGGTCAGGTCATTAACTTTGACAAATCATCCCTTTTATTTAGCAATAATTTGGATCCTTCTTATTGTGACACTCTTAGTCACATTCTTGGTGTAAAGAATATGGATAGTAATGAGAAATATCTGGGATCTCCACTTCTTATAGGTAAATCTAAAGTTAAGTCCTTTGAAGAAATCAACATTGCTTTTGAAAGAAGGCTTGCTACTTGGCAAGGTGTGACAATGTGTCAAGCTGGTAGAGGCACTATGATGAAAGCTGTTCTCAATGCAGTTCCTTTATACCAAATGAGTACTTTTAAGATCCCAAAAAAATTGATAAAGAAGATGGATACATTGCAGAGGAAGTTCTTCTGGGGTTATAAGTCCAATAGAGGTAACAATCCAATTTCATGGAGTAATATGTGCATTCCAAAGGAGTTTGGAGGCTTAGCTTTTAGAGATCTTGAGATGTTGAACCAAGCTCTCCTCACCAAAACGGCTTGGAGAATTAGCACGCAATCTGATCTACTGTGTTCCAATTTGTTAAAAGCTAAATATTTTAAAGATGAAGAATTTCTGCATATTCAAAATGACAGAAATAACTCTTCCTGGATTTGGAAGGGTGTTGAAGTTGGCCTTAAGATTCTACAACGCAATGTGTGTATGGAGATTAAAAATGAGAAGAAGACTCGCATCTGGCAGGACAACTGGATTATCAATCTGCAAGATAAACCAATTCCTTCTTGTCCAAGTCACCGGAGTTATATGTATGTCTTTGAACTCATAAACCCAATTAATTCTTCATGGAATGTTAGTTTACTGCTTGATCTTTTTTCTCCGGAAGTTGCAGACAAAATCACAAGAATGCAAATCAACATGGAAGAAGAAGATATTATTAGATGGCGTCCTACAAAGGATGGATTATTCACAGTAAAAAGTGCTAACAACAAGCTTGTAGAAACCACTGTTTCTCAACAAGTTGCACTTAATACTGTCCCTAAATAGGTTTGGAAAGCTCTCTGGAAAATGAAGATCCCTCATAGAATCAAACTTTTCATTTGGAAGTGTCTCAAGTATATAGTGAAGACGAAAGATAAAACAGCTCGTTACAACAGCAGTATTGGTTCTCAATGTAACATTTGCAGCTGCCTAGTGGAGTCTCTCTATCATCTCCTTCTTGAATGCAGGTTCGCACGATCTGTTTGGATGCATCTGAATGATAATATTGACAGAGTAGCAGAGAATTGTGGCAGTATCAAAGAGTGAATGATTTCTTGGTTCTACAATCACCATTTAAATGGCTTAAAAGATCAGAATACATGGAAACTGACACTAATGGTGGGATGCTGGATAATCTGGAAAGAAAGATGTGAACACATCTTTGAGGATAAAACTCTTAACCCTCCCTCAACTGCATCCAGGATTCATTTTCATTTGCAAAACTTTGCTTTGTCTTTGAAACACTCTTCATATGATTGCCCTGGAAATACGAACATTCCTGTACCTATACCTGCTAGTATATCTACAGTCTTTGTTGATGCTTCATTTGATCATGTTACTAAAAATGCTGGCACTGGTATTGTGCTTTTCTCTAATGCAGGTACCTACACAGGAGTCAAAGGATTCTATGCAGATGGAGTGATTGACCCTGAAGCTGCGGAGTGCATGGCTATACTGGAGGCACTGATTTGGATCAAGGAGCAAAACATCAATGAAATTCAAATTATAGCTGATGCAGAGTTAGTTGTTAAGTCTATAATGTCTGATCTTAGGCTAATCGGATGGGAAAATAATCACCTTATTAGTAATATCAAAACTCTGATTTCTACTTTTAGTTTTTCCAAGATATCTCATGCCAAAAGAGATTTAAATAATGTAGCTGATAACATATCTAAGAGAGTTAGGAAAGACAAGCTTTTTGTTGAGGAGGACATGGATTTCTCACCATGGATTTAAATAATGTAGCTGATAGCATACCTGTTTTTTCTTAAATAAATTAGTTTTATTATCAAAAAAAAAAAAAAAACAGCGGCTTACACCACGAAATTTTTGTCAGCCGCCAGACTTATTGACCAGAAGCCCATCAGATTTATAGCTCCCGGGTAGGATCCATCCGTTTCCCCCTTAACCAGGGAGGCTAAAAAGTAAACACAATGTTTTTTGGGAACGCATGCACAGGTGATATACGTAATCCTGTAAGGAAAGATAGGAAATGACATTCGTTGATGAACTTTATAAATACAACTTGCTTAAACCTGACAAAGGTAAAGATCAATTGGAGCATGATTAATTGGGTGAGATCTCTTGATCATGCTTGATATTCTTCTTTTAGTTCCCTTTTTGTTGGAGATGTGATCGATCGATTGAGTTTCATATCCAATTTGAGTAGTCAACATTTTTGCAGTTTTCTTTCTAGGAGTTGTGCAAGACTTCCCAACATGTCCAATTTAGTCACAATGATAACATAACTTATCAGAGTTGGAACAATTCAAGGAGTTAACTTTGTTCTTGACTAATACAAGACGTTGTAAGAATTCAAGAGTATCTTTAATGACATTAAAGAGATCTTCATCAGTAGGCCATCCTTTATCAAATTCCTTAAGAAGATTGTGAGATAACTTTTTAAGACAATGAAGCCTACTACTTTTGACTGATAAGTTTTTGACTTTTGTCCTTTATAAGGGAACTTTTCTTTTTAATTTAGATTCTTTTCTATCAACTATTAGATCAAAAACCTTAGTTGAGTTGAGTGCATCTAGAGGGACAAGACAAATATTTTCTTCCCTGAATATAAAACTCTGAAGAATCTTTAAGGAATTCTTTTTAAAATATGATAATTTAAAAATAGCATGATAGTTTCGCCATATCTCGTTGAGTCCTTTTCACTTCTGTTTTTATTTTCTTTTCTTTTTAAAATATGTTTCTCTAAGTGATTAGGTGGGGCTCACGATTCAAGTTGTTACCACTTCTAGGGTGTAATAGAGTGATAGAGTTACTAAAAAAAAAAAAAAAAAAAAAAAAAAAGACCAGACCAATAGACCAATCGGAATAAATTTTAACACTTGGGTAGCAATATGTGTGTGTTCTCCCTGTCTCCGTCGCCTAAACAAGCGTGGAATGCAGGATCCACGGGAATTACCATGTAATCTGCTAACAAGAAGCACGCACTTGGATCCACAAGATCTAATCATGTTGTTAGTTCTAAATAAATAAATAAATAATAAATGTGTGTTCAATAAATCGACCGCTGGTTCCCTTGTATATGCCAGACGAGTTGATCTAGAATTAGGATTATCGACCACTGGTTCCCTTGTATATGCCAGTTGTGTTGATATTAGTCAGACCAGTATTTCAGTCCATTAGGATAGGTTCATTTTGGCAGTGGCCTTCAGACAGATATAAGAAACACCGTTCACTTAGTCAACATCAAAACCATCTATGTTTTTCTATATCCATCTCTTAATCTATCCATGTGATTTGTTGATTCCGGATATTGATGTCCATAGTGAAACTATCTGAGTAGAGTTCTGTCACTTATATATGAATTTTAGTATGTTTGAGTGCAAACTCGTGTACAACAATTGGAATTTCGCATCAGGGTACTTCCTCCCATAATCAATAAGTATGCCAACCAAGGAGGTTCTTTAGTGCCATTTCAAGGTTCTGCGTAGATAGCTAGGGTCTGGAGTAAAGGTTTTGTGGGTACACCTCTGGTAAACCCTCCCGAGACTATAACTCGGCCACTAGGGCCATCTAGGGGTTCAAAGGCTTGTTGCACACGCTAAGTGCAATCGCGATGCCTGCGACAGTGAGTTAGGATTTTATTTTGTAGATTAAATTTGCTCGGGACTAGCAAATAATAAGTTTGGGGGTATTTGATAGACGCATTATTGTGTCTAATATGTCTCAATTGTATATATTGCTAGTGTTCAATTTTGTATTTATTTTGTTATTTTATGTCTTTGTAGGTATTTTTAGAGAAATAAACTCTTGCGGCGAAACTGGCTCGAAAAGTGGTGTTTTACACCCCAGGATAGAGTACTAAAGGCACCCCAGAAATGCATCGGAAGCACCCAAAAAATGTGTCGGAGGAACCCCGGAAAAATTACTATCTACGCCTAAAAAATTACTATTTGCACCCTATAAGACAAGTGCTAAAGGGACACCCGTGCAGGATTAGGGGGAGGACATGTTCTTCTCAAATTCAAAAAAATATTTTTGGCGGGAAAATATTCCCTTTCACTGGAAGAATTTCAATCGGATGTTTGGACGTGATTTAGTGAGATTCAATCCCTAAAACTTAGTGGGTAGACGTGATATGACTATAGAAAGCTAGTATGGGTGATTTTATCGATCAAATTTGGCTGGATAACTTGTTTTAATCCAAACAGGGAGTTGGAGGAAAAACATGAGCTTACACGAGTTGTGAGAAATTTAAACGTGTACTGCACGTGTTTGGAAGACTCAATAGATATCCTGGAGCGTGAAGAAGGTATAGAATGAAAGAAATACAGATGCATGCGCGTGGAAGATCAAAAAATGGAAATTATTGCCGTGAGAATAAAAATAATAAAGAGAAGATTTTTTTAAGTTTTGGAGGAGATTCGATGCATCTTTCGGGTATAAATAGATTACCCAGATCATATAGAAGGGGTGTAGAGAATTTAGGGAGAGAATAGGGAGACGTTTAGAGCATCAAAAAAATCGAGAAAAAAAGTTACAGGAAGTTGCTGCTTTCTGTTGGTGAAGAAGGTACGAAGAACATAAGACCCTTATAGACCGTCGTTCTTCAACAGTGCTAGTGACGGTATTCCTTTATCGTTTTCTGTAACAATTGATTTTGTAACAAATATAAGTGTTACAAAACCCGGTTTTTATCATTTTTTCTCCCATTTCATCATTTGTGAACCATTTTTGAGCATTAATAAAGATGAATTTTGAGCATGTTTCCATGATAATGATGAGATAATTCTCGCGTAATCAAGGCACGGAGGAAGCTATTGTTGCATGAATAATTGGTAATTATTTTACTTTTCTCTAATTTGCAATTTATAATTCACTCAAATTACTGCTTTGCAGAATTTTAATTGTTTGCATAATTTTTCCTAATTAGTTGTGATTCAATTAGATAGGTTATACTTTGGTTAGATAATCTATGCTTAAGGGATACAATTAATGTTTGAGAATATGCTTGATAATTTGTGAATTAAGAAAAAGAGATTTTAAAAACAATTAGAGTTTTGGAATTTTTATCATCATTCATTCATGTGTAATAGTGGAATCTAGTGTCTTGGTTATTTTCAATCTTAAAAAAACAAAACAATTTTGGATTTAAATTTTCTCTACTTTTAGTTTAAATAAGTTTAAATTCAATTGCTTTCACAAGTCTTACGAACCTTTTACTACAACAAAGTTGAAATCACATCAGGGCCTCAAAAACTAATTTGGGCCCTAGATTGCCATCTCCACCCATGGTAGGTGGATAAGGGGTGAGTAAATCTAGTCAAAAGACTAGATTACCCTAACCCCTATGATTGTCACACGTGTCATCCTATTTATATATTTATCTTTTTATTTATTTAATTAATTTTTTTTTTTTGAAAAAATATAATTTATTATTTTTTTAATAATTTTTTTAAAAAATTATAATAATAATAATTATTATTTATTTGTTTTGCAGTCATCATGGTGATCAATCATGACCATGATGACCCACTTAAATTCTGGATAAAAAAACTGAGTCGTCAAAATTATAAATTTTAACAACGATGACTTGTAAATTTTAAAACTAATATTTACCATAAAAATTGTTAAGGTTCAAATTTATAGACCACTCAACCAAATTGTCATAGTATAAATTTATATACCATAACGACTCTATATGAAAAATTAGAGTCGTCATTATCTTAAATTTTAACCATTACGACCCTAGATCTTGTCAATTTTGAAACAGAAATAGACTTCTATAAATGTTATTACAGTCGTCATAATTCTATATTTTAATCATAACGACTCTTCAATTTTAAAATAGAAGTTCATCATGGAAAAGTCGTCATGGTTCTTATTTATAGACCAAAACGACTTCGTCAAGTCGTCATGGTACAAATATATCGAAATCGATTTTGCTTCTGTCGTCATGGTTTTAAATTTCAACCATGACGATTTTTCCCAATTTTATCCAGGACGATTATTTAATTTTAAAACAAAAATTGACCATGAAAAGTCGTCACTGTTTAATTTGTAGAAGATAACGACTCTCTAAAATCTTCATTGCATAAATTTAAAGAGTGACAATTTCTTATAATAATTTGTTTACATGATGAACAGCTGTCATGGTCGTAGGTCAATACCGTGACGAATTTTCATGTAAATCTAGGTAAGAAAAAATTAAAAAAAAAATCATAAAAAAGTTAAAAATAAAATTCAAAATTCAGAATTAAAACAATGATTAGATTAACACTAATTAAGTAAAATTATCCCTAATGAAAGAAGGGCAGATTAACCATTACATAAAATATTTGGATAAGGGGTTATCGAAATTAGGTTTGGGTGAACTCTTTTGTCCTCTAGTGTGATGCCCCAAATTAGTTTTTTTGGCCCTCAATTAAACGAGGTTTAAGAAGATTGTATATAGAGTTTTTCTCTTTCTCTTCCAGAATCAATATGTTTATACAATAAGTCCGTGGACCTGATTGTGTAGAAGAGATCTTAGACAATCTCAAAAATAATTATCCAAGATCTATCTAGTCGTATTCAAATTAAGAGGATCTGGATTCCAACAAGTATGAAATATGCAATCTATCTTTCAAGATGTGAATTCAACAAGAACGTTTCTTGTTTTTGATCTCAATTGATAAAAACTTAAATTATCTAGATTGATTAAGTACTACTTGTATTATTCCTATTATAGACAAAACAATATAATGCGCAAATAAAAACAAGAAAAAAAAACCATAAGTTCCCGGAAGTTTTGTTAATGTTGAAAAATTCCACTACGGGAAAACCTCGACACCTCATCCAGCTTTGAAAAGTACACTGAAATGTAGTTGAGACCAAATTAACCCTTCAAATAATTCAACTGCGATCGTGTTCCCTATGCCTCTTGAACCACGCAAGATTATGTGCACTTGATTCCCTTAGTCGACGTCCTTTACATCCCAAGAGTTGCTTCAACCCCAGTGAAGACTTTTGATACCAATCTTCCTCTAAACAAGCCTATTTGATTTCCCTTTTGTAATCTAGGTTTGGAATTCCGTTTGCAGTAGACAAAGTCCAGCAAAACTCACGAATCCAGAAGACTTACATTTAGCTGAGAAGATTGGATTAAAAACCACTTCTTAAAAACAACCCAAACAAATCAAAGAAGAGTTTAAATATCTATTTTGAGGAATCACAAAGTCTGAGACGAAGAGAACTTTATGACTATTATCTATCTCGTTTCTGATCTGAGATCACAAAACATAAAAGATCAATAAGAACAAGATCTGAATATAAGAAACTGTTAGAACACTGCTCGGCCGAACTCGCAAGATTTGATATATCAAGATTATTGTCAATGTTAGTTGCACAAAATTATTAATACATATGTTTCTAGTCTACTAAGGTCAAGTCTACTAAGATTAGGGTATGGTAGTTGAGTATCAAACATCACTGAACAATCCTCGAAGATCGAAGACTGATGATCAAACAAAGACATTTGAAGTGCTCCATCGACAAAGAGATATGTGAAGACTGAGCCATCCTATTTACTCACGGCATTTACCATTGTATTTTTATGAGACTATGTCGTATGTTTTTAATAGATTTAATAATGCAAAAGATAAATTTCAAGTCAAGCTTATCTTGATAAAACTCTCGAAATATGATTCAAGCAATGGATGTTCATAGATCTTTAACAATCTTAGTTAAGAATAATTTATTGTTTATGAATTATTTTGTTTCAAGTTGATCATTTGAAAATTTCCTACATTAGCAAAGTCTTTAGAGACGTGTACAATATTAACCGGTTGATAATGCATGCCTAGAGCTTATCTTTGTCGCAAAAAACTAAGGCATTACCATCTTGGTCATTCACTATAAATAGAGGATTCATGTATCTACACAAACAATCCCTTGGAAAATTGTGTTTGTTGCATAAGATTGTTCTACACTACTTTTTTTTTCACAAACAAGAGTGAGACTTTGAAGACTTTACTTGGGGATCGTAAAGCACAACTTGGTTATTTTTTTCTAAGATAGTAACTCAACCTATATCTAGATGCTTACAGTAATCCATATATATTCTAAGGTTCTTATCTTCTGTTATAAGGTTACTTAAGGATTATTGATTATAAACCCTAGATTTGATAGATTTGAATCTAAGATAGTATATCGACACTAGTTGGTCTAAATATAAATAAGAAAGAAAATTTTATATAAGGTGTCTCACAAATCCTTAAGAAATTTCACAAGACATCTCTAAAATTATTCTAATTGATCTTGTTTTAGAGTAAATTAGGCATCTCTATAAGTTTTGAAGATTATAAACCTAATTCTACAAATTTGTTTAGGTATCTACTTTTTATATGGTAGTTCTCTGAACATAAAAACCTTGATTCATATCTATAAGTAAATCAAGTAGGTATTCTATGGAGGAAGAATAGCTTAAAGTCTTCAATGTGGCTGAAGAAACTCATAGGCCTGTAAAGGAAACCAACTAGGGGGATCAAGTGCGCAGAGTCTTGCGAGATTCAAGAAATGTAAAGAGCACGACTGAAACTGAATTGCTTGGAGGGTAAATTAGGTCTTAACTGCATTCAAGTCCAAAGTCTGACAGTAGGCTAGTGTCTGTAGCGGATTAATACAGTATGGTTTTCAAGCTAGACCATGTCCCTGGGTTTCTCTGCACATTGCAATTTTCCTCGTTAAGAAAATTATCTGTGTCTTGCTTTACTTTTGAATTTCGCATTATAATCGTGTTTCTTATAATTAAAGTAAAAAACAAGGGATTCGATAATCAACCTAAATAGTTTTTATAGCTCATAATGTCAAGATCATACAAGACTTGTTCTTGTTGAACTTGAATATAGATTACAAGACCTGTTCTTGTTGGGTTTCAGATATTGTACAGTTCAGTACATACTAGGATGATCTTGGATGTTGTCTTATAAGTTCACGAACGAAAAATTTGGTGGTCTACTAGGTACCCTCTCATTTTCAATTGGTATCAGAACAGAAAAACACTGTAAAGACCTAATAAGTCCGTATGTGTAGCGATTTGACCAATAGATATAAAATCGAATATGAAATACATAGGATATAATCTTGTTGAAAATTTAGAATTAACACCTGATGAAACTTCTTCATCAAGATCAAGGTATAAAAATCCTCATGAAATCACCTCGAGTGAAGATGTTAGACGATCATCTTGTTATAGATCTAGAAACTGTTGATAACTGGGTAACATGCATATATAACAGTTGAATGAAATTTCTGATAAAGATGATCACTCATACATTAATGATAGAAAAGTAGATGAGGAAATCTCATAGTATGTTAAGTTGTTGACCTCTTTGACAAAGAAAAAAATGACGACTTAGTGTCTCATTACATTTCTGAATCCTTTGTTTCAATAAAACTAGAAATTGAGAAAAATTTATGAAGGTTTTGAATATAGTTATCACCTTAGCAATTATATCATCAAAGATCGTGCATAAAACCTAAGTAAAAGGTCACTTGAATGTGATAATCTTTGTGAAAAAGCCTTGACGCTAATCTAATTGTTGCTCTTGACAAAATCAAGATGTTGCAAGAGGACTTGGGAAAGTTCAATAATAGCTCGAACAAATTAACCTCAATGTTAGGAGAATGTAAAAATCATCGTGATACACTAGGATTGGGCTATAAGAGAATATATTCTCTAAGTACTAACAAAGAGATAAAATTTGTAAAGACTATAAATTCTTCTCAACTAAAACCTTCTACTGATGTCAGAAGAGAAGTTGAAAAGATGAGAGTGCCCAAATACACCACAATCTTTTTGTTTCAACCTATAAGTCCTGTACCGAAAGTGATCGTCTATGGACAGAGTCGAAACAATACGATAATTCGGTTCACACTTCGTGTGATCATCTATGGATACGAGATCGATACAATACGACAACAAGATAACTTGTGTGATTGACTATGGATACAAGATCGAGACAATACAACAACGAAGTATGTTACTTGATAATAGGTTCGGTAATAACCAAACACTATAGATCACTATCAAGTAATGCGGAGTTAACGTATATGTGTATTTTACTTTATTATAATAAACAACTATAATGCGAAAATCAAAGTAAAAGACACAACAAGATTTTGTTAACGAGGAAACTGCAAATGCAGAAAAACCCCGGGACCTAGTCCAGTTTTGAATACTCTCATAATTAAGCCGATATACAAAATCTAAACCAACTTCGTATAGTTGAGACCAAGCAGACTACCCATAGTTACTTAGTTCTCTCAGTATCCCTGCGCCTTCGACTTCTAGAGTCACGCACGTGAATAGCAAGTCTTTTGGATCGTTTTCCAAACAGCAAAGGAAGAATCTGTTTGGTAACTACTCAAATCAATCTTTGCTACAAGATATAAATGAGTCATTGACAAAGGCTCTTATGTTTAATCTAATAAACTCCTTTGTCTGGTTAGATCAATTTAACTTTAACTACCGAAATAGTCAAGTATAGGTTCGCACTCAATCAAAATAAATATCAAAGAGATGTATTGAGAATGCCGATATCACGCAACTAATCAATTGAATAAATCCGATTCTAGTTGGATCCAAGCCGATCAAGGTTTGTGCACACAGTTCACAAGATACGAAAACCAATAATAAATCTTCTTCGTCTTCAAATCTTCAATAACCTGCACAACATCACTTGAATATCTTGTGATCAGTCACACATAGAATGGAGTCTGTTAATAATGGATTATGACAAGATGCCTTTATATCTAACAACAGTTCTAAAGATCCCGTCGATACTGCGATCTAGTTTGAGTGAATCTTATATCAGAAGAGAAGATTCTCAAGAATAAACAAACTAGGTGCAATCAAAGTTTCAACAACCGTTAGTCAATCAAATCAATCGAAAACTAATAACGCTGTAATTATCTAGTTTCCCACAAACGGTACTCGTAGAGCTTCTTGATCCCACAGAAGTATTTAAACAAGCGATCGTTAGAGATTCACCTAATTAGGATACTTTCCTCTCCGAATAGACGGCTCTACCAGAAACAACAAGAAATGAAGTTTGCTAGAAATGCAAACTTAGGTATTTATAGACCAAGGATGTTTTGACACCAAGGAATTTCTAAAATCGTAAGTATTCTCAAGATATGCAATGAATGGAAAAATTCGGTTTTCATAATTCGAATAAATGCTTGTCCAATATTTCCGAAATCTCTCAATAGAAAATCTCTAATTAGTAAATGCACATTCTAATTTTTATTCTCTAGAGATATGCATTTAATTGCTGGTAATTAAAGCATATAAAATCGAAAATCTTAATTAAAAGATTCTTAATTTATTCGGCACAGGATCACCTTGAGTACTAAGGAATATCTTTGAACATTAAATGATAAGAGTAACTGCTTGTGTTCAAAGTATGTTGAAATCTTTTCTCTGCAAATCCTTATTTCATATTTACATGGATTTGCATTCTTGGAATCGGTTATACCACACTTCCAAACAAGTTCAGAATTGGTTCACCTGTTTTCCAAGACTACTATATGATTGATCAAATACAAAATCACATACATGGGTTCAATCGGTTATACCTAACTATGGAAATACTTGTGATCGGTCACACCAGTCACTAGGACCGGTTACACCAATTACAAGGATTGGTTACACATACTCATGATCGGTCACACCAATTACTAGGATCGGTCACACCAATTACAAGGATCGATCATACCATCACATGGTGATTACTTAGGATCGGTTACACCAATTAATAAAAACCAGTCATACCAAATCATAAGTCAGGCATTGTGATTAGTTATACCAAAATACATAACATAACTTAAGATCGGTTCTACCATCTCACACATATTGGTCATCCATGGATTTGCAATGAATAGCCGGACCAATAAGCCTAATGATTTCTCTTTGATTGACGAAAACAAGTTCATGAATGTACTTCCTTTGGCAATTAAGCACAAGTTCAATTAAGAACTCTACCCCATAAAATGTCATTCCCGAAAGGAACAACAAGAGCGACCTTACTTTTACAAGAAAAGAAGGATTTCTTTGTATCCAGAAAACTCGATTAAATTAACCACAAGAGAACCCATGATTAATTTAATCGGAAATGCTCAACATAAGAGAACTTACGGAGCCGTATAGTACTTTCACATAGAAGTGGATCAAGGAAAGATCAATACCGCGGAATATTCAAAGATTCATTCTATTTTTCATCAATATTTGCATAATGACACAATGGACTTAATCTTTGCGATTAAAAGCTCATTCTATTTTCCATCAATATTTACATAAAAACGTATAATGGAATTAGCTTTTGACATATATGGGACAATCATAGTTCACGAACGTAAACACACATATCCCATAACATTATTTTTGCAATATATAAAATCAATAAAGATTAATACTGCAAAATCATCTTCCAAATATACTTTAGAATTTAAATAAATAAATCTAAAAACATTGCAAGATGATAATCGTTGGCAATAGCAATGTGTAATCACAATATAGGCTATTCCAAACCCTAGTTATCCTTCTTAAAACACAAGAATAAATTCTCATAAGAAGTTTCCTAGATATTAAGATCTTTGAAAAATTCTTTATCATCCCTGAACTCCTTGTCGTCAACAGCCATTGGAACATAAGGTTCATGAAGAAAGGAGTCCATTCCAACAAACCTTCTTGACTGATGCCAAACCAGGGCCTTCTGAATTTCAAGAGTCCTTAAAACAATAGCCTTTATTTGCTGAATCTCCTTCCTTGTTTCCTTCAACTCTTTAGGGACACCAGAAAACTTCTGAAGATTAGAGGGGATAGCCCTTGGTTTCTTAATATTATTCCTTTGTCTCTTCAAAGTTGTGGAGGAAGGAGACTTATCTTATTCCTTCATGATTGATGGCTTAACAATCATATTGACATCTTTTCCATCAGAAGACATGATACTTGGAGTCTACATATAAGTATGGAATTGTGAAAAATACACAAATAGAACTCAACAAGCAATCTTGCGATAAAAAGAGTTTTTAAGGGAAGGAAAAAGGAATATTGGGTTACGGAACCTATAAATAGAGTAGGATTATCGTACGACCAATTCATAACCCTAAAGAAGGTAAAATTGTCGATTTTAACCCTCTTTTAATAAAAAAGGAAATTCTTTTCAATACCAATTTATGAAATGAAAAGATCAACAGAATTCCAAAAAACAGCAACTAAGAAAAAAGAAAAACAATTCTTTTCCTAAAGCCTGAACTGTGCAAACTCTTGTCTCTTTGAAGTCAGGCACATGAGACAAGACTCACTTTCAACAGAATTAAGCTGTGTTGGGGTGAACAATAATCTGTCCAATATACACTTCTCGTATGGAATTCTTAATACCCTTTTTCACAGAGTGTTTAGACCTTGTTCTTTTCCGGAGATGTTTAATTAATTCTTTAGAAATTAACTTTTATGGAGAGGAATTAAGTTTGTTACTTACCTTAGGTGAATTAGACTTCTGAACAAGTTTGAGCTTGTTTACTAATCGATTTGCTCTCCATTGAAGTTTATTGACATATCTTATTTTATGTTTGTACTTGTAACACTTAGAGAGTTCATAACCCATAAAAGTACAATAAGAACATGTCAATTTGGATGACGGTTTAGACACCATAGCTGAGCATGCTGCTAAACAAATTGAGGTACCTGAAACATGTGAAATAGAATTTTCAGTAGACATGGAAAATCCATTTTATCATCCATGATAGTTGAAGAAGTTTCTCCAGGAAAAATATCAAGATTGATGTGAGTATTGCTAAAATTATCAAAATCAATATTTTTAGCAAGGAGCGCAACACTTGATTTTTCATCTTCGTTTGAATCATAGGAATCAGACATTTCATCAAGAGTTGCAGCAAGACCTTTGTTCCCAGTGTATTTTCTACGATTTAGACACTCATTGGCAAAATGACCAAAACCTTTACACATGAAGCACTGAGGCATATCCTCATCATCAGTATCGACTGTATCCCTCTTTTTAGGAGGAACACGGTCATGAGGTTTAACTGATGATCTAGGCTTATCACTGATGAACCGTTTACTTCTCTTCAAAAGAAGATCTCTAAACTTTCTTGTGATCAGAGAGACTGAGTTATCAAGATCTTCATCTGACGAATCAGTCTCAATAGGATCATCCACAGAGTTGCCAACACATTTACTTTTGTCAAGCAATTTTGTGTTCTTTTGTGCTTTAAAAGCAATATCCTTCCCAGATTTGGATGTATGCTCATGATCAAAGATCTTTAACTTCCCAACAAGAGTATTTCTGGATAAGGTATTAAGGTCATTTCCTTCAACGATGGCATGCTTCTTAGAATCGTGTCTGGCTGGCAACGATCTGATAATTTTCATCACAATGTCCTTTTCAGGAATAGTCTTACCCAACGCAAAAGATGCATTAACAATTTCAGAAACTTTGTGATTAAACTCATCAAAAGAATCTTCATCAGCCATACGAAGGTTTCCCAATCAGAATTTAGGTTTTGAAGACTAGCTTCTTTCTCAGAAGAATTTCCTTCGAATACAGTTTCTAAGATATCCCAGGATTCTTTGGACTTAGTGAACGTAGTCACATGGTGCTGAAGGTCTGGGGTAATGGCATGGATGATAGCATTTAATCCATCATAATTTTTCTTTGCAGCAAAAATCTCGGCAGGATCATAAGCACCAATATCCTTCGGAATAGTTACATCGCCTTCTGCAACAACCGGAAGATCACAGCCATTAACTACGCGAACCCATGATTGAAAATCACGCACTTGAAGAAAGGCACGCATATCAATTTTCCATCATAGATAATTTGATCCATCGAAGACTGGTGGTACGTTTATAGAGATTATATTTCTGTCCATAGAGTCAGATTGCTACAAACACAGATTTATAAGGTCTTAAACATGTTTGCCTACTCTGATACCAATTGAAAAAGCGGGGGTCTAACAACCACACTCAATATTTCGTTTAGGAAATCTGTATGCACAAACTCCAATATAATTCCAAGAAAATCATCTAGACAGTCAGACTCAATCAATAGAAATATATCCAAGAGTTGTATCTCTGTTTCTCAATGTAATCAGCAAATCAAACAGATAGAATCCATGAGCCTGATTATTATGAGAAACAACTTGAACGGTACCAAAGACCAATGTTCAAATGTCAATCAATTTATATCAACAACCAAAGGTTGGATTATCTAATTGATTGAACTACGCACAACCTGTGATATTTCAATTATATAAACAAATATAATGCGGAAAAGAAATAACACAGACACCAGAAATTTTATTAACGAGGAAACTGCAAATGCAGAAAAACCCTAGGACCTAGTCCAGATTTGAACACTACACTCGATTAAGCCGCTACAGACACTAGCCTACTACAAGTTATCTTCGGACTTGAATGTATTTGATCCCTATCCAATCTCACAATGATTAAGGTGAAGTCATGCTCCTTATGCCTATGAATCCCAGCAGGACTCTACGCACTTGATTCCCTTAGCTGATCTCACCCACAACTAAGAGTTGCTACGACCCAAATTCGAAGAATTGATAAACAAATCTGTCTCACACAGAAAAGTCTAATGAATAGATAAATCTGTCTCCCACATAAATACCTACGAGTTTGTGTTCCGTCTTTTGATAAATAAAGGTGAACATGAACCAATTGATACAACGAACTTATATTCCCGAAGAACAGCCTAGTAATATCAATCACCTCACAATAATCTTAATCGTATGGTAGCGAAACAAGATATTGTGGAATCACAAACGATGAGACGAAGATGTTTGTGACTAATTTTTATCTTTCCTATCGGAGATTAAATATCGAGCAAATCTTAGATAAGATAGTACTCAATACGATAGAATAAAGCAAGATCATAACACGCAACTACAAAGAAAATAGTTGGGTTTGGCTTCACAATCCCAATGAAGTCTTTAAGTCATTAACCTATAATGGTTTTAGGAAAAACCTAGGTTAAAGGAGAATCGACTTTAGTCGCAACTAGTATCACACAGGAGGTGTGGGGATTATGTTTCCCAGTTGCTAGAGTTCTCCCTTATATAGTCTTCAAATTAGGGTTTGCAACCAATGCTACCTTGGTAACAAAGCATTCAATATTCACCGTTAGATGAAAACCTAATTAGACTCAAGCTAATATCTTTCAACCGTTAGATTGAACTTAGCTTGTGTAATGCCCCGTCCCTCCACCGATACCGTCCCAAATTAGCCACTGCGGTTATCCGGCAGTGTAGGGTTTTCAACGGGCATCGCTGCATTCATCCGGCAGCAACTTCCCGGGAGGTCACTGATCGAACTTTATATAGTGATAAGTAAGGTTGTCGTTCACTCGGACTTTGTTTAGATTGATTTAGGATTAAATATAGAAAATACTAAAAATAAGAAATATATATACAAAAAATGGTCACAAGGATGAAGAGAGATCGGGACTCGGGATTCCACCAGACTTCAATTTCATGCAGTTCAAATACCAATTCTAAACAATAATAGCTCATAATATAAAGTTTCATTGACTCTAACTCATTGCCTAAAGTAGATTTCGAAAGTAATGGTTGTAAACCTAAAGTATGGGATATCAAAACCTTTAAGCAAGCATAACCCATCAATTGAAATGAAAACTATTCAATGATAATCATAATTCAATTAATTAACTGTGCAATTAGTCATAAAAAGAATTAATATAATTACCGCATTCGTGAAATTTGGCTTCCTCTGTTGTCCCGATGATGGGGTTTAGCTCATTATGTTGGAAACACACTCAAAAGTTGGTTTCATTACTCAAAAAGGTATTTGCAAGAAGAAAAGGTATAAAGTAGTGCGTTTGTAACAAATATAATTGTTACAGAACCCACTGTTACAGAGTAACACTAACAGGCTGTTGTGAATTCGAAATAATTGTTACAGAAATTGTTACAAAGAAATTGAATTTGAAACTATAAGTAACGGTTTCCGCGACTGTTTTTAACTGTTGTTCTGTGTTCTTCTTCCTCCTCTCTGCAGCAATGGTGATTCTCTAAAACTCGATTCTAAGCACTCTGTTTTCACCCCTAACTCTCCATACCCTTTCTATTACTCCTCCAAGCCTTATATACTCCTCTAGACACCAAAATCACGCGTCATAATTCCATATATTCTTCAATTATTCGATAATATTCTTCACTGCCAGTAACAGGATTTCTTCCCTTTTTACAGCTTCTCACGCGTCTGTAGCCATCTAACGTACTCTTAACAGACTCATACACGTCCCAAAATAAGATATACATGCTCTGACCTCGTGCAATCTTTCCAAGAATGAAGAAAATCCCGAGAATAACTCATGGGGATATATGATGCCCTGTTTTCCTCCAATCGGTGATACAACCGTATTTTGACGAATCTAAGAGACTTGCCAGTCCTGTTTGTGGTTAACATGCCCAAACCAAGCTAAAACTTCGATTGAATCTCTCCAGAAACTTTCCAAACCAAATCTAGAATATCCCGTAGTTTTCATAATATTTTCCCGAGAACACGCAGCTGTGTTTCCTTCTCACCGATTATCTGGTCCAACTGGAATGAATCCAACACTACTACCATCTCTGTTTAGCTCAAATAGACAAACCCAAAGAGTTTTGTCCCTTGAATCTCCCTAGAGCATGATCAAAACTCGAACCCTAAATCTCGCCGTGTGCTGCAACATTTTCCCGCCAACAAAAAATTCAAATGAAGAAGAAAGGGTTGCCCCTTATCCGCATGTAGAGTGTAAATAGAAGGTGTCCAACTAAGGTGCCCCTTATCCAAAGAAGGGGTCCGTTTAGCAAATGTCCTCCGGGGATCCTTTAACAACTTTTCGAGCTGATTTTTCCAAAAATGTGTATTGCCCAAAAACATCTATAAACAAGTTTATTAGTGATAAAATGAGTCCCATCTAATGTATTTATGGGTGAAAATGCGTCACACTTGCGTGCTTATCAGTCACCCATACCTGGATTGCTCCTGCCCGAGCACGCTTAACTGCAGAGTTTTCTGCCAATTCGGGAGCCAATTGTGCTGAAAAGGCCTCGGTATAATGTAGACATTCCTTGCCTTATGTGAGAGAAGTATCTGGCATAACCTCCAAGCATACTCCCCCACCCGAGCACAAGCGAACGACCCCTAGTTGTATCCCAACTAACATCGATATTGTTCCCACTTACCCACTGCGGTTATCCAGCAGTGTGGGATTTTAAACGGCACTACTGCGGTCATCCAGCAGCAGCTTCCCGAGAGGTCACCCATCCTGTGACTACTCCCGGTCGAGCACACTTAAATGAGAAGTTTTTTCTCACAACTCAGTCAAGTGAACCCATCAGGCCTCGGTGATAGGAAAGGACAAATCATTACTTATATTCCATTCGGCCAACCACTGCCGAATATTGGGGTATTACAATACCACCACCTTAAATTGGAGCCATCCTCGGCTCCATAATATATTCGCAATCCCAGATCTCCGACGTTCCCTGCCCCTCATGAGAAGCACCTGGACCAACCCCGTCCAGCGTATCTTCCCACCCTCGGCAGGTGAACCGTCGTCGGCTCTGATACCATTTGTAATGACCCGTCCCTCCACCGATATTGTCCCCACTAAGCCACTGCGGTTATCCGGCAGTATGGGGTTTTCAACGGGCATCACTGCGGTAATCCAGCAGAAACTTCCCGGATGGTCACCCATCCCTGGATTATTCTCGCCCGAGCACGCTTAACTGCAGAGTTTTCTGTCAACTCTGGAGCCAACTGTGCTGAAAAGGCCTCGGTATAATGTAGACGTTCCTTGTCTCCTATGAGAGCAGTATCTGGCATAATCCCCCAGCATACTCCCCCACTCGAGCACAAGTGAACGACCCCTAGTTGTATCCCAACTAACACCGATATTGTTCTTAATAACTAA
This sequence comes from Papaver atlanticum, assembly GCA_023531105.1. Lineage (NCBI taxonomy): Eukaryota > Viridiplantae > Streptophyta > Magnoliopsida > Ranunculales > Papaveraceae > Papaver > Papaver atlanticum. The sequence continues at coordinate 2,042,714 of JAJJMB010014260.1, forward strand.
CATGGGGTACTCATTCTTACTCATGTCCAATAATGGGTTACATAAGGATATGTCTGTATACAGTAAGATAATGATATTATCCTGATCATAAGACCACATGATTGGACTAACAACATGCCCAGTCACATAAAAAGTTAATCACGCCAATGAGACAAAACAACACAGTACCATCGAGTACATAAAATCTCTCGCAGCAACCCACTTCAATAGCAATGAAAACTAAACTATTTTATCACAAAACATCCCTTTAAATCCTTCATCTCATTATTCTTTTACAAACAATCCTACGGGACCCTACGGAACCTTGCTAGACTCATTGGATCAATCTTTAAAGAGATAAACGCTAGAAAACCTACATCATTCGCATTAAGGATTATTCTCTTATCATTATCAAATTTAAAATAATGGCAAACCATAAAAAATCAACACACAATTTCATACGATGCAAACAACAAAGTGCTCCTAAAATTGTGCCTACGTGATCAAACAAGTCCCTAAACAAGCGGTTAGCTAACCACTTGGACCATAATGAGCACTCTGGGAATCTTAAATATGTAAACGTTGAACGATTCTGAGGACGTAATCCTTTTCTTTTAGGGGGGAAGATTGTAAAATCCCTTATCCAAAAATGTGTATCGTTTAGTAGTATCCTTAGTTTTGGGTTCCCATAATCTTTTTCATCAGCAATAATGGTCGTGGACTTTTGAGAAAAAAAAATAAAAATAAAATCTCCAATATTTTTGGAAAGTTCTCCTATGATATATAGTAAGAGATTAGGGTTATTGTTAATCTCTCAAGAACATAATTAAGAAATATCAGCCGCACTAAAAATCTCTTTTGTTGGGAAAACCTAGCTGCTGTCAGAGAAGTCTAAGGAGGAGGAGGATTGATTTCAGCCGAAAAGTAGTACTACTGGTTGGAGGATTGTTCTTGCTTACCAGGTAGGTTTTCTAATCTTTATACCAATTATGGTTGGTTGATAGATCTGTGTAGTTACTAACAAGAAATATTTTTTAAGGGGTTTTCGTTTACATTACAGAAGGATGCTTTTAGATGCTATTTTATTTGGATCGTACACTGGATTGGGTTTTAGCATGACTTGATTAAGATTTTTGTCTCTGAATCTTTTAAACTTACTAGTGAATAGCTATGAGGTGGTAGATGGGTCAAGTGGTTGTCCTCATAGTTATTTTTGTGACACATATGCAAGTGTACACAGATGATTCCCAATGATTGAGCTTTGTCTTTTGGCTAGATGGAGTTTTGTTTTTTTAGGCTCGTGTGTGAACGTTTTGACTAACCAGAGACGATTTGGATCCATTAAATCAATTATGGTTGCATGATTGGTGTTAGGGTCAAGTAAATGTAGACAGTAAGATGTATTTTAGGAACTTAAGATAGATTTGTAGTGGTTGTTATTTGCTCCGTTTAGTCTTATGCTAGGTTATAGAAGTAGAGAGAAATAGCATAACAGTGGTTTGACGTTTTTGGAAGAAACTTTTGGTATGTACTCGCTGTAGGAAATAGATGTTAGACTATTTTCGTGATCGAGTTTCTGTTGATACTTCTCGACGAAGGTTTCTGTTGATAGTACCAGGCGATCTTGAGTACATAATGTTTGTTTGAGTGATATTGGTATATGTGGGCATAGCATTTCTGGCAGTAGATGGGTAACTGCTATATGCGTTGTTGTTGCTTGCCAATATTGAGGCCAAATCCTAGTTTGGTGTAAGATTAGAGTTAACAGTACATGTTGTATGTGAAGTTATCTAACGTTTTGTTAATCGTTACCCGTACTTGGCTCGATTCTCATGGATTATTAGGCGATGACATAGGGGTCGCTTAAAAGATATGGCTCTATTATCTTATATTAGGATCGACAACATTTAATTTTATCCGGCGCATGGTAGGAGAATTATTTGGACTACTAAAGAATTAAAATGGTTTGTCTTGCGATTAGAGTAAGGAACTAGAGAGGGGTCGTTCGCTTGTGCTCGAGTGGGGGAGTATGCTGGGGGATGATGCCAGATACTGCTCTCATAGGAGACAAGGAACGTCTACATTATAC